>JANIHY010000009.1:12811903-12834297 GCA_027479065.1 Erythroxylum brevipes
AACCGTGGGCTACGTCCAGTCCTCAGAGTTCTTTATGAGATTTCACTATCTCTTCAACTTTTACAAGTATTCTTTACAAACCTCTTCAGGTCTCTACAATCAGTATTCTTTCACACTTAGCCTTTGCAGGCTATCTGTACTTCTTCCTCACAAAGAAATGTTTGCAACTTGTTACAGAAAAAAATATAAATCTCGGCTAATTTGCGTAGATGTAATTCGGCTAATTTTTCAATTATGCAACTAACTTTGCAATCTTCAACTTCAACTTGTATTTATAGCCTTCGTCTCCAACTGCTTCTTGATTCTTGTTTCTTGAATCTTGAATGTTTAACATAAACGGTTAATTACTTGAGTTCTGTAACTAACCCGAATTGATTCTTGGGTCTGTATTTCAATTCTTCTTCTGCGTCTATTTTTCTCAATTCGCGTCTTCGTCTGTTTTTCTTCGTTTGTATTGATTCATCTATATTTATGTTTTGCGTCTGTTTTTCTCTAGCGTCTGCGTCTTCTTTGCTTTTGCGTCTGTGGCTACGTCTTATTTTGTGTCTGCGTCTGCTTTGCTTTTTTGTCTGTGTCTAAGTCTTATTGTGCGTATGCGTCTGCTTTGCTTTTGCGTCTATGTCTATGTCTTATTGTGCGTCTGCGTCCGCTTTGTTTTTGCGTCTGTGTCTACGTCTTATTGTGTGTCTGCGTCTGCTTTGCTTTTGCGTATGTGTCTACGTCTTATTGTGCGTCTGCGTCTATATTGCTTCGTCTATATGGCTTCTTCTGCATTGCTTCGTCTGTATTGCTTCTTTTGCATTGCTTCGTCTATATGTCTTCGTCTGCATTGTTTTTCTTCTTCTGTATTTGTTTCTCTTTTATTCTTCTCTTAGTTATACATCAAAATTATTTCTAAGTAAAGTCATTTTGACTTAACACGTGTAACTTCCGAGTGAAAAAAATTTTCACCCTCCAAGTCCCCTCCAAAGGGTCCTAAATCCATCCTAACTTCTCCTATACTCATAATCTTGCCAAAATCCACTCTTTCGGGTCCGAGATTCACTTCACAAACTCCAAAAGTTTGGGAATTTCGTTTACCACAACATCTTAGCTTGTAATGTGCATAAATCTCGACTCCGGTCTCAAAAACTTGCATACTTGGTATCGTTGGAAAGATAAAAGAACAAGCTACAACTTCAAAGAAGGCAGATTTGGCCAATTCTATTTCAATTATTTCTGAATTTCCCTTGAATCAGCATACACATTTTTATCCTCATGCAAAACTTAACATTCATCCCAACTTCACCTCTTCTATTACAACCTCATTCGAACAATTCAATTTGCCATCTCAATTCATCCAACACTCAACGTCAATTCATCCGATTTCTTACATTCAATAGCATCTTGTCATTCACCAAGTTCGTCTCTTACTTTTCCATAATATCTTACATATATAACCATGGTTCATGCTTAAAGTTTCCCAACTCATCATCCATACTTAATTCACATTCTAATTTCATAATCATCCACATACCAATTCATAATTCAAAGCCATACACAAACCCATATTTCATTAAGGCATAATAACATCTATAACACAATTTATATATATAAATACTCATTTTATTTCAAGTAATAACTCTAAATTTTCACTTTAAGATCGGGGTCCAACACATCACATTTATTATCTTATACAGTGTAAGAAAAATAAGTCTTAATAGGTCATTACATTGTTGTTATCATAATGTGCTTATAAAACATAAATAAGAAACTTGTGCATTTATCTCATAATAAGAAAACATAATCTAGAAACTTTAGACATCATGGGTGAATAGAGTTTCACATATTCCACAAAATTTAATACACTTCTACATTGATATCTGGAGAGTCTTAATTAACTTTATTTTGGTCAACATACATATTGCATATATGCTTCTTAGTATAAAACCTCACATGGATGCTAAATTGAGTGTAGTTGAAATTATGTTTGACTCCTCTAGAAGGAATTATACCATCAATTCATCATCCCAAGAATTTTTTTTCTCATTCAACTAGAACATACACATGGAATCTAAGATTAGCTCTCATTACAATGGATTTTAGATCTTAAAACATTATAATTAACCATCAAAATTAATCATCCTTTATACACTTGTCTATAAATTTGGCTCTCTTAAGGCTATCTTTATATATCATAACACTTTGAATTTCTTTGTTTCCTAATAACATTTTAATTAGAGCTCAATCATGAAATTTAAGAGTGGAAGATCGAGTTATTTTCTAGTTGGTACATTAATTGAGATATCCTCAGCAAGCAGGTTTTGGAACTCAAGCTACTTATAAGAAACCTCCCATAAGCTTGAAAGGGCATTTTTGTGCTTCTTTTAACAAGGCTGCTCTTTTTCTCACTTATGTTGTGCAATAGCTATCATACATCTTAATTGATAATGTAACCTGAAAAAGGAAGAAAAAAAGCCAACAATCATAATAACCATGTTGTCACAATTTCATACAAATTCAATAGTATAAGGTGATTCTATTGTAACACCAAAAATTAAGGGTAATTTAAGTAACGATTTAGTAAATAATAAAATTAAAATGTCCTTATATGAAATTAAGTCCTAATTAACTTACTAATCGACAATTTATACTTATAATATCTCACTATCATTGTTCAAAAGTTTATCTTTAAAATATTCTACCCTAGACACATCTATTCATAATCCAAAAAAAAAAAAATTCAATTCACTATTATCATGAAAGTAATATGTGATCAAGAAATCACTCTTCAATTCAAGCATCATATAGAAATTTCTCAAACCCTAACTTTAACCAATTTTCATCTAAACAAAACATCAACTATAGTTCATAAAGGAGCATCTCAATCCCAGTAAATAATTAGCAATAACATGCCATACCAAGAGAATCCTCAATTTCCAATTGAAATATATGAATTCATCAAATAACACTTCGCAACTTAAATTTAAACTTTAGTTTAAACAATGTAACCCTAAAACAAGTCCATCACAATTGATCTTCAAATTTCTCTAAATTAAAATTCACAAATACTCACCAATCATTCAACAATGAGAAATAGATGAAATGTCAATGCTAGAAGTAAAAACATACCTTAAATTCAACATAATTGAGGATGAAAATTTACAAGAAGATGCTTGAACTTCTCCTAAAATCCCTAATCTATAAAATTGGGTGCTTCTTTAAGAATGCCTTATAAAACTTTACAATGTTATGTTTAGTGAGTGAAAATGTGATGGAATTGAAATAGGTAGGTCAAAAAATTAGGCTAAAAATTTAAAGAAAACTAAATTTCTTTTATATAAATCTAAGAAGAAATTTAGAAAAAAATTTCACCCGTATTCACTTAGTTAAGATTATAATGATATTGAACAGAGGACATACATGATTCCACATAAATATTTTTTTTGTAACATGAGGTTAAAACGGTTTGTTACTTAGCAAACACGAGAATATTATGGTAGTGAAAGGAACCATATTTGTTAAATGGCAGACATAGGAGGGGCATGGTTTGTTTTGGTTAAACATGGGAAGTACATAAACCAACATAGGCTTGTATTATTTTAGTGAATAGGCAATAAAAGTAATAGAGACATCATATAACTAACATAAGTAAAACACTACTTGTGTTTTGACAGTGTTATCTAAAAATTAAAATTCAATTTTGCACCAAAATGGACTTAGACCCTACATAAATTTGGTTTTTAAATAAGGAGATAACATGAAACTATGTTTTGTCCATTTTTAAAACACAAAAGGATAGATTTTATCTAAGATTACATAAGGGCGAAGCTTGTATCTCATACCTTAATTGGATGTATAACATAGAAGCTACACAATACCATGTTATGCCCATGTTTCATACTATTTTACAATGCTTCTTTAAAGACCCAAACCTAAGTTTCAAACATGTAAGGGAGTTTAAGAATATAGGAAAAACATAATGTAGCATTGGTACTATATTTTATAATGTTGCTTTCTACTCCTTATGGACATCAAGTTGTTCTTTAATACAGAGAAAACACAAACATGTGTTATGCATCATGTTACCTTTTATCTTGAAGAACTCTAATGGAACTAATATCAAGAGGAATAAACATAAGAAGACAATTAAAAACTCTCAAATTATACTTCAATCCATAATTTTAAAAACTATTTAACCAAAAACATAAGCATAAAACACCAAAATGAAACAAAGACATATTAAAACTATTACTAAACAAATCAAATTTAAATGAACACGTCTAAATCATTGGGTTTACTCCTAATAAGTTCTTATTTAAGAGTATTTTAATTGGACTTCTTGCTCAAGCATTCTACTTGTCAACAACATCATAAAGAGTATAGATATCTCTCTAAAATTCTTGAGAATCTCCTGTTAAATATAACTTCATTCAATGTATGTTGACTTTAAATATGCCTTTATATGTATGCTCAATTTCCTCAATTTCCACTAGCAAATAACATGATTTCCAATAAAACCTATAATTTATGGTATTAGTTAGCATTTTATAAATAGTCTTATAGGCCTATAAAGCATCATCTAACATTAGGACGAATCTTTCCTGTTGTGCTCTACAATCTTTTCTAACATCCTTTTTAATTTCCTATTAGTGACTTCCACTTGGCCACTAATCTGAGGAAAATAAGGGGTAGCTACTTATGTGTAACACCAAATCGTTTAAGCTCTTCTTCATATTGATGGTTACATAAGTGTGTGCCTCTATTACTTATTATAGCTCTAGGTGCAGCAAAATGTACACGTAGTTTCTTCACAAATTTAATAACTACCTAGCATCTTAGTAGGCAAATCTTGAGCCCCAACCCACTTTGAGAGAAAATCAACAATAACTAATAAATATTTGTTACCAAAGGATGTAAGAAATGTGCCTATGATATCAATGCCCCACACATTAAGCACTTTACTCACATTAATATATGCTAGTTTAAGGTTTCTTGTCCTTATAAGAAATATTACTTATCCATTGGCACTTATCATAATACTTCATATACCATTTTGCATTCTTATACTATGTAGGACAATAAAAGTATGGTTCTAAAATCTTTCTTATTGTCCCATTTACATAATAATGGCCTCCAACTGGTCTTTTATAGTAGTGCTCCTAAATACTAATTATATTGGCATAAGGTACTCACCATCTGATTATTTGATCTGTATAAACATAAAATAGGTATAAGTCCTCCCGTAGTTAATTCCTCACTTTAGAGAAGATTCTCTTCTTCTGTTAATGAGTCATCCCCTTTGGTAGAACCTAATCAACTAAGTAGTTAGCAAGATTAGTAAACTAAAGTGCATCTACATTAAGCACATAAAGCTAATTGTTGAAAAAAGCATCATTTATATCTTCTTTAACTTTCTTTTCTATGTTATGATTCTCAAGAGAAGATAGATGGTTTATTACTAGGTTATTCCCCTTTCTTATCTTTGATCTTTAGATCAAACTCCTATAACAACAAAACCCATCTAATTAGTCTTGGTTTAGCATCATTTTTGCTTTAAATATAGTGAAGTGCTAAATGATCAGTGATAATGACTTTGGATATAATAAAGTAAGATCTAAATTTATCAAATGTAAAAACTACAATAAGTAGCTCTTTTTCAATAGTTGTATAATTCTCTTATTCATTCGTCAAGGTTTTGTTGGCATAGTATGCAAGATGAAAATGCTTATCGTCACGTTGTTCAAGCACTTCTCCAACTTTAAAATCACTAGCATTACATATAAGTTCAAAAGTAAAAGTCCAATATGTTACTATGATTGGGAAATTAGCTATTTTTCTTTTAAGAAATTAAAGGCATATATACCCTCACCATTAAAATCAAAAGGAACATATTTCTTAAGAAATTTGGTAAGAGGTCTAGCTAATCTCCTATAAAACCCAGTATGTCTAAGAAAGATTTTAATTGCCTTTACCATTGTTGGTAAGGGAAACTTTTGTATAGTTTCTATTTTAGCTCTATTAACCTCTATACCTTTATTAGAAACTTTGTAACCTAAAACTATTCCCTCTTATAATATAAAATGACATTTCTTCCAATTAAGCACTAAGTTATTGTCTTTACACTATTTAAGCACTCTTTCTAAGTTTTGTAAACATAAGTCAAAAAAATCACAAAAAATAGAAAAGCCATCCATATACCTCCATGATAATCTTGACTAACTCATCAAATATCACCAACATGAACCTTTAAAAGGTAAGTAGGTGTATTGTATAAACCAAAAGTCATTTATTGACAAGCAAACAATTTCGATGGATATGAGAATGTTGTCTTCTTTTGATCCTTTAAGGCTATAAGATTTTTGAAATAAACTGATAGTCTATCCAACAAATAGTAGTATATGTCCCATAATAGTTGTTCCAGTATTTGATCAAACAAAATGTTATTTAAAATGGTTCTTGTATGTACATCATTAAGCTTCTTATAATCAAAACACACCATTTAGACAATGATGATTCTTATCAGAATTAACTCATTCTTTTCATTTAGTACCACCGTCATCCCTCTGTTCGTTGATACTACATGTATAGGACTCACCTAAGAACTATCAGAATAGGGTAAATAACTTATACATCCAGTAGTTTAACTACCTTAGCTTTTATGACATTTTTCATGTTTAAATTGAATCACCTTTAAGGTTGCACTATTAATATAAGCTCATCTTCAAATAAAATTTTTGTAAGTTCAAAAAGAGGGGTTCATCTTAAGTGTCACATAATGCCTCACACTCTAACTATTGAAAGGAAAGGTCATTATTCCTAAGTTTTACTATTCATGATGGAAGCAAGTACTTGACCCAAAAAAATTCAAACAAACCATTCTATATGGTGATTGATCCTAGAGGCAATGACTTAAGACATGATTTATATTTATCCAGGGAAAAAATGGAATAACCTTAATCGAATGGCATCCTTTAAAACTCTATTAAGTCTAAAAGTACCTTAGATCTTTAAAAACTTTGGAATGTAAATGTTTGGATCTTCATTTTGCAACCCCTCAAATTATACAAACTATTGATCCTATACTAACTATTGATCTATCTTAATCTTATTAGGCTTAATCTTAAAGTTATTAGACTCAACTCTTAATTGAGTAATGCTAGACTCAATCTAGTGATTTATGATCTAACATAGTCTCTTATAGTGCAATTTCTTCCCTAACTTGCCATTATGTTGGGTAGCTGCATTTGAACTATTAAATTTCTTTCTCTTTGATTCTCATATAACACCCATTTGGTTTCTAGATCTGCCTCAAGTGGTACTTTAGGGCTACTTTTGGTCATACACTAAAGAACTTAGACCAAAAATTTAGCCCAAAAAAAAAGATAATGTTCTATGAATAAATAAATATAAAAATAAACAAAAGTGAATAGATTAATAAAGTAAAGCTTTCCTAATATTTTAGTCCCCAACAATAGAATTAAAATTTTGATTATAATTTCATATTTTTCAAAAAAAGAAAATAAATACTAGTACTAACAGTCTTTCTATTATCTAATCTAATAAAACAATGTTTAATTTAGAGATACTAACAGTCTTGCCTTAGTTTTTTACTCTAGGCCATATTATGACAATGATTTGACCCACGCATATTCCAGCAACTAAATTGCTACGATACCTTCTTCCTGTTTTATTTAAGCTATAATTTCTTGAAAGCTTGCTGATAACACCAGAGAAACACATATCCGTCCAATGACTTCTCTCTCTGTTGGAGCTCTGCTCCATCTCATATTGCTTACGACTTCGTTTTTCTTCATCGAGAAGGTAGACGGAAGAGAAGGGCATAGAGAGTTCGATTACTTTAAGTTGGCTCTGCAGTGGCCTGGCTCTTACTGCCATCGGACCCGCCATTGTTGCCGCCAGAACGCTTGTTGTCGAGGGTAGGATTTCTTTTCTTGATAATTTGATTTCCTGTTGGTGTATGGTTTGTTGGCTGATTGCGTGTTCGTCAGAGGCATGCATTATTTGGTTTAAAGTTGGGATTGATTCTGGTATCGGGATGTTCTTACGATTTGCAGTTTTCAATTTAGGACAAGAAAAGAAGTGAAGTTCTGAGGTTTTTGAGGGATTTTGTTCCCTGAAGTCAACTCCCGTAGTTTTTGAAAGTTCGATATATGTGTAAAGCGTGTGTCTTTATTAGATCAGTATCTCAAAACTTTGGTTCCCGTGAAACTCTGGAAGCCCAATCATTTGATTATCGTTTAGATTGTTGTAATTTGTTAAATTAGGAACTTGTTGGTCAGCATCACGGCGACTGACTTCATTTAGTTTACTACCACTATGAGTGTGGCAAGTTCTTCTGGTACTTCACACCTTATTCTACTTCTTTAATGTCAAATGAGCTCGATCTTTCAGCAAGGTATCATGATTTTCCGTAGCTGCTATAAAAATAATTTACCACTTCCTGTACAATTCGTGACTTCGATATCCAAGTTTTTGCCTTCCTAGAGCAATAGGTGTTGCCTTTTTTTTTTTCTCAGAAATTAGACATATCAACCTGGTAATGGAACTGATGTTGCTATATTTTCTTTCGGTGATTTTCTTTTTTTTTATTTTTAAATCCAGCTCCAATGCTCCAACTGAATTCACAATCCGTAAGTACACTTCCTTTATTTTTTTACTAATCCTTATTATATGAGTCAATTCTTTACTGTGAAGACAAAAGGATAGCTGACTAATTTTACGGTATCCCTTTTCAAGAAACTGAGTAAATTTCTTCTATTTCGGATGTCTCTAAACTTCGGATTGAAAACAAACTTAAAGGCTTCATTTCACTGTTTGATCATCTTAAAGTTTTCTTCGCATTATGAATGTTATGTAGTGAGTGGTAACTGAGCCTTTGTTGCTCTTGGTAGGTTTATAGACCATTGGAAGAAACATGCTAATCGGTTTACATATCATGTGTGACAGATGGCCTGTGGCCTGACTATAATGATGGATCATGGCCTGCATGTTGTGGTAGATCAGAATTTGACGAAAAAGAGGTAGTTGTTTTCCCATTCTTCAATTTACGTTACCTATTTTACTTTCAATCTGGTGCACTTGGAGTCATTTACATGTTGTGGATCTCTAAAGTGGGTGATCTTGGGTGCCTGTGGGGGGATCTACAAAGAATTTGGCATATCTTAAATTTGATATTAGATTATTTGTTTACTCTAGGTCTCAAACTGTTATTATATTTTCAGCTAATAATTCTATGATGGTAACCCTATGATTTGGATTATGTAAAACTGAACGGCCCAGGTGTTTTTTTCTTTCCCTGTGCTATATATCCGATCATATTTAAGGAGAACTTCTGTGTTCATACTTTTCTGTTCAAAGTATTCTTTTTGTAGTTATCTAATATTAGAATCTTATCAACACATTTATGTGTGCATACTTATGTTGATTATCTAGCTTCCATACATTTTATGTTGATTATCCAGTTTCCTTACATTTCAAGAAACCATTATCATGTGTTAAGTTCTTTTTTCAAAAGCAGTATCACATCTTACCTTTGCTAAGGTTTTGTACTGCACAGATCTCAACATTGCTTGATGGTCTAGAGAAGTATTGGCCATCTTTAAGTTGTGATTCATCATCAACTTGCCATGGTGGGAGGGGATCTTTTTGGGCTCATGAGGTGCCTGTCAAATTTCTTCTCATACTAATTTCAAATTAAACAATCTGTTAACATCTTTCAGAACTAACATAGGTTTACTTTTTGTGCTTTGCGGTGGCCGAATGTGATGATTCTTACTTGCAGTGGGGTAATAGTCTTCAACTTTTTCTGTGATTTATTAATTGAGGTTTGAACTCATCTATTATTTTGGAATAAATGGAAGCGTATTATTTAGTGCTACACCATGAGTCTTGTTAAATACTTCCATGCACATGGATGTAAATAGCATAGTTTTAGACAGCAGAGAGGGGGAAGAGGTAGTATACGATCTTCCAAGTAGTTACTGAGAAGCAAACATATTGCTGATGTTATCTTTCCTCAGGTCCTTGTATTCCCTCCGTTAGTTGCAGGGGAAATGCTACACAGAACCAAAAAAAAAAGCATGACAGATGGCTACCATTACACCAATTTAAACCTGGACCTAATACTTCATTTACATTATAAGTAGACCATGCTAATTGTGCTTCTTTTTCTAAGATGATGAGTAGTTGCCATGCTATAACTGTATCTGGTAATGAATCAGCAAGCAAGATGATTATGTCACTAAGGCAGGAAATTTGAACGTGCATATGACTTTAGGATATTATAAATGTGAAAATCTTGTAGAAACACTGCTTTTCCGCTGGCCAGATTTACTGTGGATGACCTTTTTAAATGTAGAGTTACCATATGGGATTTAGTAGGATAACGTTTTTGTTAAAACATTTTGGGATAGTCTCTAAGTTGTGGATCAAAGGGGTGTACCTTTATTCAATTTCATGCCAGAAGCAAAATACCTATAGCTATGCTTTCTTGATCGTTAATCTTTTCTTCTAAAATCTATTACTTTTTACTAAATGTATATGAACATAATAATTAGCATACTTTTACTTGCAGAGAAGCATGGGACGTGCTCCTTTCCAGTTTTTCGAGATGAATATGATTACTTTTCAACAACACTCAATGTTTACTTCAAGCATAATGTGACGGTAAGTTTGGAAAGCTCTTTATGTTGGTTGGAGACTTGATTTATTTCACTGCAAAGTATGTCTCGTAATATAAACAATCAAGAGAAAATACTTTGAAAGGTTGAAAAAACTGGTAGTAGAGATTGTGATATAGGACAAACCCGGATTGTCTAGCTTTCTTCTCACCACTTTCTCCCTCCTGGTTTTTCCCTTGATTCCCCATCCAGGCCTGAGCTTAATGAGTTTCCTGCAGTGACCTAAATTGGTACCTGGAGTTTCTAGGATTCACCTTGGCAACATTCGTAGTTTCCTTGGTTTAATTGCTGCACTGTTGTTGACTGTTCAAATACTAGCCTGTCTGTGCAAGTTTCCTAGCCTTCATCATCATTTTGTATATGGAATATCAGTTAACTGGTTGTTTATCTTCCTTTTTCTGAATGCTTTATTCCAGAAAGTATTGAATGAAGCTGGTTATGTTCCTTCAAATACTGAAAAATATCCTCTCGGGGGAATTATCTCCTCTATAGAGAATGCTTTCCATGCAACCCCATCAGTGAGTTGCTCAAAAGGTGCTGTGGAGGAACTTTATTTATGCTTCTACAAAAATTTCAAGGTTAGAATTCTCACAATTACTTGGAATTGACATTCAGTTGGATGAAAATGGTTAGAGGATAATAGAGATAACCAATCCTAAAGTACTCAACAATTTAGGATTTTTTTCAATTCAGTACCTAAGCTTTTAAAATTTGTAATTGAGTGATCAACTTTTTAAAATCTTAGCAATTCAATTCAAAACATTAGTTTTTGTTGATGTAACATGACATCAGCAAAAGCTGACATTTTAAAATGAATTGCTAAAGTTTTAAAAAACTGATCTCTTAATTGAATTTTTTTTAAATTTTGAAATTGAATTAAAAAAACCTTAAAAGGTTAGACACTTTTGAATATGTTATCTCGAGAATAATATGATTACCCTGGTTTACACAGCCACAAGGTAAAGTATAAGTTAATGTGATAGTATCTGTAGTTGTTATTTCAACATGCTTTAGCTTTATCTTTAAAAGTCTCATTTTTCCCACTCAATTCATTCTCAATCAATTTCCATTCAAAAAACTTGGTGAATAAATTGGTTTTATAAGCAATGTTCAATTTTCGAGTGATATATGTCAGACTTTCATAATATAATTCATTATTGTGCTGCATATCTTGGGTTTTGAGTTTTGTTCTAACTTTTATTCTGATGATCATTTATAGCCTCGAGACTGTGTGATTGGATCAATAATTCAAGATGACATATATTCTTCTAAAAACTCATGTCCACAGTATGTTAGCTTGCCAACATATGTTTCATTGGGTAAGTTCTGAATGTTGTTCTGCTATCATTGTTGTTGGATAGATTTAGGATGCCAATGCCTCTGGACTGCTATTTATAAATCATGAGAGTATCATACTTCAGACTGTAAGTAATAAATGGCTCACTGACCATCTACTTTGCAACAACACATCAGACTATTGTTTTCTTGCTATGAGCCTATGATCGTGTGAACTCTTGGGATCATCTTTTATGAGTTTAATGAGAATGGTCAAAATTAAACAATTCACTTCTCAAATTCGGTGTGACTTTGTTGCATCTGGCATAATATGCTATACAACTTGATGGAAAGGCATGCAAGATTACTTTTTCCTGGATTGCACTTCATTACTCCATTGAGAGGGAACCTGACTTGAAGGCAAAATATCGTCTTTCTTGTTGAGGTTGCAGGAGCATCTCTTTTGAATAGTTCCTTTCTGAGTGTCATGGGAATGATTTTGCTTGTTCTGGCCTTTTGTTTTGCTAACTGAATGATGACCTTCAATCACTTGATAACATCTTTCATGTTGAAACTTGATAAAAAAATTCGTGAAGAATGCAGTTCTAGCCACTCTGTTAGTTGCAGTGTAGCACACTTCTCCGATTCTAAACTTTCTGAAATATCTGCATATCTGGATATTCTCCTTTTGTATATTGGCTTGCTCAATTTTGTGTATGGTCCAGGTTGTGTGGTTTTTGTACTTTCTAGTCTCTGAATTTGCATTTCTCATGCAGTTGATTGGCTTATATAACTTTGTACTTGGAAATAGAATTGGAAAATCCCAATCCCATTGCCATTTACTTGAATGGAAAACGAACTCATTGTTAATCAAAGTCTTTGAATTTGGTAAACTTAGAATTCAGAGGGCTTTGCCAAAAACAAATAAGGAACATGACATTAACAACCTCTGCCATGCAATTTAGTTATTCGATAACTGCAATTGGAGTGGTTAGCATTTGGTTGAAGGTTGGACAAATTGATTAATTTTGGAGTAGCGGCTCATGCCACTCCTCTGTATCAAATAGACCATTTGAAATATTTACGGTTTTCTGGACCCAAACTTATTGCAAGTGTCTAAATGCTATTGGTCTGGAGATTGCATAACATCAATGTTGGGAAGGCATTGAACCATGACTGGACAAAGAGAGAAAGATCTAAAATCATTTGATTCATTCAAGAATTACGCTGTCAAACTTTGGTGCTCAATTTGAATGGACTATCCTAGCTTTTATATTTACCTATTTCTTCTAGAGATGTCTGATCCTTTCCCTTTTGCTGATGCATCTGCTAAACATATGATTACAGTACTCATAAAATCACATCTGACGTTAAACTATCGTTTCATTGTAGGCCTTGATGGTGCCAATGACACCAGCACATGGATGCCTGATAATGAGTCCTTCTGAGGGTTTGAGGCCATACCCGTCCTTCACTTCTCTGCAGTTGCTGATACCTTGTAGACGGGATGAGATGAGATTGCTCTATGGTTAAGTATGCAACAATGAACCTACCTTGCTGCATTTAAGCTTATTTAACTCAATAATTTATTTGGGAAGTATTACCTTACCCATAAATATGATTCCTTGGAAAGCATTTGTAGTGGGAGTCATGTGTATTTTACCTCACTGTATACCTCATGGAATCGTTAGAATGGATAACTATTGGACAAAGTTCTAAAATTTATGAACAAGTTCTCGATTGAATGGATGCCTACTGAACAAAGTTCTAAAATTTGTGAACAAGCTCCAAGGTTTATATAACGTTTTACATACCTGCAGTACATAACCTTGCTGCAGTGCTTTCACTTCAGAATACAGAAGTCTCTAACCCTTGTGGCCATTTAACCATAAATTCACGTCTCCGAATAAAATATTAATAAACACCTTTTGCAAAAGTTGCACCAAATTCAAATACAATAATTACACAGCTTTCATTTCTTCTGAAGTTAGCTGTATGTAACTAGATGCATGCTGTTGCTCATAAAGAATAGCTACTTTATCCTTTCAATATCTGTGAGAATCTCAGGACCAAATAATGTTCGGGGTTCCTTGGAATCAGCCACTTAGGATACGGTCTTTGTCCTAATGAAGCTGTCGATTCTTATATACTTCCATACTCTCTCCTTGAGCTTATGGTTGAAAGCCTGAGCCAATCTGTCTTCCCAAAAAGCTTGGTCACCTCGTGTAATCTGCTACTATTTGCAAGCTAACCCTACCAAACCGTGGAAAAACTGGACTTCTGCATCTCGGACTACTATTTCCAGTCCTAATATTATAAGCACATGCGCCAGAAAGTCAAAACAATTGATGGCAATATAGGGATGATGGTTCAGTAGAAATGAAAATTGTATAGATGGTTTTCTTGCCAGAGGGCATTAGACTAGAAATTTATACATTAACATTGCTGATGCACCTATAACTGGTAAAGTTTGAAACTTAAAATTTGATGCTTTTCCAATAGCATCTGAAGTGTAAACAGTTAAGAAATATGGATAAAGAAAACTCAAAGAGAAGTTTGAATCTTTTTATAGCACCCCTTCTCTCATATTATGCGTCCAATCAGTTATAGAAGGGGTTTGTAGGAATGTTTTCTGATGTATCTAAAAAATGGGTGCTTGTAAGTAAAGAGATGGTGCAATTTGTCCTACCTTGGAGGAAACACCAAATACATCCTCATCCTCATCCTCACCGCGCATTCAAGTCAGAGAATGTGCAATTCATCCTATCTTAGAGGTAAGCCCAAACTCATCCTCACAAATTAAGTCACACTGGTAAGTAACCACTTCATCCATGTAGAAAAGCAAAATTTTGAGAGGTATTCAGGCAAATCTGCCTGCAGAACATCAGAGTCAGATAATCAGCTCAATGCACTGTTCCCCAAATAGACTAATTACAACAATTCCAAAAATAACTATTGGACTGTGCTAAATAGAATGAATAAAAAATGGTACTAAATTGAGAAGAAAAGTGTCACCTTGAAATCAGGTTTCAAACTGACCAAGATTTAGATATCATAAAAAAAATCAGAAGCTGCTTATAGATGGAGAAATCTCGAAGAATATAATTGTAACAACCAATTGACATAACCATTCTCCTACTTTCAGATAGAATTAAGAATCAGATTAAGATTGCAACTCAAAAAATCATTGGTTCATGGTGTGATTTGACAAGTTTTAGGCATAAAAACAGTTTAGAAATAATTAATGACATGATTTGTTGAACCAGATTTTAACCATATCAATACTATGACATCAAATAAGATGTACTTGATCTTCGTTGCAAGTATAGAAAGAATGCAATTTAAAAAAGAAGCTCCTAATCAACAAGATATAACGATTAACTCTAGTAAGATTACTCAAGTAAGTGATGGCAAAAGAACCTTGCAGCAAAAGAACCTTGCAGTAAAAGAATATAGATAGTTATTCGAGATAGTGACTCACACTGGCCCATGATGCAGAAAACCCATCAACAGAGAGCAACCAACTACCTGCCCCAGCTTGAAAACCAAGACTTTCGTTTGATGAATCAAACTCTTGTGCCTCGTAGTCATAGCTGGCCATATCATCAAATTTCCTTCTCTTGTTCTTTTTTCTTTTTTCTTTCTTTCTGTGCTTTCTTTTAGCTGATAATCCATCATCAAACTCTGAAAAATTTCCTTCCGACTGTCCATTGGGACTTACCAGTACATACTTGTCAGATTTTCGAAAACTTATTTTATTATGAAAAAATAACAATTCCCACGATTCTGGAGTTGGGCATTTCTCTGATAGTTCATAGTGAAGAACCCAGGACTGAAGCCCCAAGAACTTGACTGCTTCTATGGCTTTCATCTTGAAGCGCTCATTCAGCATAGGGACCAAGCTATCAATACTGCTTGAAAAGGTGCCAATTTGGGACACAATAACTTTGATCTTTTCTAGTTCTTCCAGGGACTCTTCATCCTGTGCAAGCCTCAAAAGCTGGCGCCCTCGACTTATAACAGCATTTAAGAGAAGCAGTTGATCAATACATTCAAAACCATTGTTTTTGGAAAGTATGAACTCAAGCCACAAAGATGAGTAGCCAGGATTTCCTGTTTCAATTCTTGGGTCCAAATATTTATGCAGTAACTTGAGAAAATTGTGTAATTCCTGCTCTTTAAGAGTGATCAGTAGGTGGTTACATAAAAACGAAAAAGATTCCTCCATCAGAAACTCATCAATAACATCCCACACATCTCTTGAATCCTCTTCATACATCAAGCAGACGAAGAACTCCAGAAAGAAATTTGAATCAATGGACAGAATACTACCATCTTTCAGTGACTCAGCAAACTCATCTGACAACCAAAATTCAGGCACGTTATCGATAAGATTCTCCACTGTTCGTAGTACATCCAAATCCATGAGGTAATGCGGCTTTGTAGCAACCACTGCAGGTGACTGTCCATGTTTTCCTTTCCACTCAAGCTCTTCCCAGCAAATATCACGATTAACAAAAGCAAATTGAGATAATGCTTTGGCGCCTTTTTTGGGCTCCATTCCACCACCAACAGCAAAGTGTGAAAACCATTGCAGAATACGAGTTGGATGTCCTGCATCATCAAATAGACATATGAACAATCCACTTGTACGTCATAGAAACACAGTACTAGTTAATTCATCAACACGTAGCCTGTAAGTAAAACATACAACAATCCATCTGCTTATGAGAAGATCAACCAAGCAAGCACTAAAATGAAAGGTATAATGCGATGAACGGCTTACCATCAAAAAACTTCTCAAGCACACAGCTTCTCTTGGCCAGAAGGAGACCAACTTTTTGTGGCCTCCTCTCAAATATCATCCGAAAAAGCTGGGAAGCTAGAACCTCGTTTCTAGTCCTAGCCCTTAATAAGCTGACAAACAAGTCACGCTTACGGTGCGGGGCAATGGAAGTAATGCCTGAAATGGTGTTGCAAAGCCATAGACGAGCTTCTGATCGACCTCCGACAGTCAACAGTGACCATATAACAGACCCCAAATCTTCCAAAAGAGAAATCCACCTCTTGCCCACATCGCTGCCTCCACTGACATCACTTTTCCAGTCAGACTCCGACAAAAACAACCGAATCATTATCGATTACCTTGTACCCGGATACGGTCTCTGCCAAGTGACAAGCGCTAGTCTGATGGATTTGAGCAATATAGCAGAGAAATTCAATGGAATAGCAACCCCAGAACCCGATAACTAAGTCGTTTAATTAAGTAGAAAAACAAAGGGATTCACACAAGAAGCCCGATCAGTGGGAAGGTGTAGAAATGCAGATAAACAGAGTTTCGGTGAAAGTATGGTCGGAACGGGAGGCTTCCGGACCTTCTACTAAAATAAATAAACCTAACTTTGCATTTGGACGACTGTATATACCTTTTAATCAGTTCTCTATTAATATTTTATAATTTTAATTTTTAAAACAAATTATATTGATTAGATTAGATTAGATGTTGGAATCCTAAGAATAGAAAAGAAAACCCTGGCGTGGTCTTTGCGTTCCAACTTTCTCATCTTTGGACCTGCTGCCTTCTCTCAACACCCTCTCATCTTCTCTCTTGTTAGCTGGTAACCCTCTTCCCTAGGACTGCGACTCCAACTTCAACTCTTCCTTCATTGTTTAATCCAATTTCCTTAATTTTTGAAGCTGTTCCTTTGCTATTTCTTTTTTCCTAATTCAGGCCTTTGTTTTGTTCCAATGTTGTACCTGGGTGTTTTATGGCTGCCTCTGATGTCCTGAACTACTTTTTCTCCGTCGGTGTTTGGTGTACTGCTTATATTGCCGTGGCTATTCTCTCTTCCTTCCGTGTCTTCAGTTCTCTTTGTGGATACTGAAGCTGCTGTTTCTTTTTCTTTGACATTCGATCAATAGGCTGATCATGGGCTACGCACAACTTGTTATTGGCCCTGCAGGCAGTGGAAAGGTGATTTCTTTTTTCTGGGTTCCTGCAATTTCTTTTGTTTACGCTCAAGGAGCTCCTCTTTTTTCTATCATGGTTTCTTATAGTTTGCTTTTGCTGTAAATTTGCTTTCATGTTATTTTGACGACGAGTTGTTTGAGGATGCCGTTTGTGTTATATGCACGCTTCAAGTCGTTTTGTTTGTCTTTCCATTCAGTCCACTTACTGCTCTAGTTTGCACCAACACTGTGAGGCTATTGGGAGGTCAATACATATTGTTAACTTGGATCCTGCTGCAGAGAATTTCGATTATCCCGTGGATGTGGGTGAGTAGAGTCTTGCTTTAACTGGCTGAATTTCATCTGTTACTCCCGTTACTTCGGATTGAGAGTACTAAAATTGGTTTGCTTGCAGATATTAGGGAACTAATTTCTTTGGATGATGTTATGGAAGAACTTGGTCTGGGTCCCAATGGAGCACTTATTTACTGCATGGAGTATCCTTTTTGTGTAGTCATAATGCTTGATTTTACATCCCTACCTTCAATGTGTTGCCGCGGGCTTCTTTCTTTCTTGTTTTCTTCCTCTTTGCGCTCCATGGACCTATTTTTCAAATACAAGGATTGTTCTATATCATGGCATATAATGTAAGCACCCGGAGCATTGTCTGAGCATGTTTTATAGTGCTCCTCATGGTTTAATTTTCCGTGGTCATAAAAAGGATCTCCTTGACAGCACAAGATTGAGAGACTGTGGTAAATAGTTATGGAAAAGCATATTCTTCTATTTTCTTTTTGTTTCCCTGACTGTTGGGTGGCCTTAATTCAATAATTAGACAACTGGAAGACAATTTGGATGCTTGGTTAACAGAAGAGTTGGACAATTACTTGGATGATGACTATCTAGTGTTTGATTGCCCAGGTATCCATGTATGCGTGCTTATAGAGACAGATGTATGTATGCATGAAATTTTTGTAACATCTGCACCATAAGATATGAAAAGGAACTAATTTCTTTCTCTCTAAAATGCTTTCAGGCCAGATAGAACTCTTTTCACATGTTCCTGTGCTTAAAAACTTCGTGGAGCATTTGAAAAAGAAAAACTTCAATGTTTGCTCTGTCTATTTGCTTGATTCGCAGGTTGTTATTTTTTTTTATTCTGCTTCCTGCAGCTCGCCTTTGGTGATCTGGTCTTATCATTTTATTTTGTTTACATGCAATTATTTAGAAGTGTCCTTTTTCTTTTTCAGTTTATCACAGATGTGACAAAGTTTATCAGTGGTTGTATGGCATCCCTTTCAGCAATGATTCAACTTGAATTACCTCATGTTAATATCCTCTCCAAGATGGATCTTGTTACTAACAAAAAAGACATTGAAGAGTGGGTTCTTTACCTTTCCATTGTTCTTTCAAGACTCCTTAAAAACATTCTAACTAAATATTATTCTGGTTTATCATGTATCTTTGCTGGTCCTAGCTACTTGAATCCAGAGCCTCAAATTTTGCTGTCAGAACTTAATAAGCGAATGGCTCCCCAATTTGTGAAGTTAAACAAGTCTTTGATCGATTTGGTGAGTAGATAACCTATTTAAGTTACCTTGTTTACTTGGTTAACTTTCTTTTTTAAATGGTTGACAAAGTGTGTGTTGGTTTGGAAGGCAGGGGTTTTGTATTTCTTTAGGGCTGGGATTTGTGTGGGATGGTAGGGGTAGCATAATTTCAATCCTTAGGGCTATAGGTACTTAAATGAACTGGAGTAATGATTAATATCTGTAGTTAAGTTGCTTTCTGATTTTGTATTTTGTTTTCCTCTCAGAATCAATGACTACTTTTGTTTGTTAGGTTGATCAATATAGCATGGTGAGCTTTGTGCCGCTTGACCTAAGAAAGGAGAGCAGGTACTCTGTCCATTCTTGATAATAGGATTTTATCATTCATTTGCAAAATGATCTATATTCTTTTTACAATATTATTCATGTTGAAAAAAATAAAAGGGATAACATTCATATGGAGTAAGCTTTTGGTTGGTGAAACTTATTTGACCTGTCAGAGGTTATATAGAGAGTTGCAGATGTCCCTTTGCTGTAGTGTTGTCTGGAACGGCAACTGGTACAGTAGATGCATCTAGCTTGTCTGAAAGTCTACAGGAAAACTTAGTCTTGTATCTGTGGATATAAGAAATGTTGTAGGATTTGATAATGAAGCTTTGAGTTACTGGGGTTGGTGTTGTGATTTGTTCATTTAGTCAACATATGAGCGAAGGCAAAAAGCTCTTCAAGTTGATAAATGGAAACAAATTTAGAGGAAAATAAGATTTTGGGTTTAAACATGAGAAATGTATTGCCCTTGATGCCAGCATTAAGATGTTCATTTTGATAAGGAAGGAGAACAAATAACTGAGTTGTGTCTTGTGCTTAATTATTGTGCAGCATGCAGTACGTGTTGGCCCAGATTGACAACTGTATCCAGTATGGTGAAGATGCAGACGTGAAGGTCAGAGATATTGATCCAGAGGACGATGACTCCTGAGCTATGTAAACAAAAAGCCTAATATTGGCGAAATGCCATCTCGTATATAGATATGGCAAGTTGATATGAGGGGAGTTATAATCTATTTTTTACATGGTTACTGCATCTCCCTCCCCTCCCAAAGCTCTAACAAAGTGAGTGCATTGTTAACTGCAAGATTTGTTACCATTTGCCATCTTGTGGGAGTGTTACAAATGACACTTTTTGATTAAGAAACTTTGTATTTTGTTTTTATTTTTTTATCATTCAGTAATCATATCAAGTTGGTAATCTTCTTTCAGTCTGCTGAAACCAAGTGCATCATGCAAGTGCAGGGTGGTTATGGATACGAGTACGAACAGAAATCATTCCTTCGAAGCACTTCTCATCTTCTTCTTACTATTATTACTGGTTTCCTTTTGCTGCAAA
The DNA here is from genome assembly GCA_027479065.1 of Erythroxylum brevipes. Lineage (NCBI taxonomy): Eukaryota > Viridiplantae > Streptophyta > Magnoliopsida > Malpighiales > Erythroxylaceae > Erythroxylum > Erythroxylum brevipes. Next base: position 12,832,747 of record JANIHY010000009.1, read on the forward strand.
TTAGGAACCCGATAACAAATTATCACTGCCATTATTAGTATTGCTCACTACCGAGGATGATACGTGATAAACCAAAGGGAGAGTGGGTTACACATGTTCTCTTGTCCTTGGCTTCTATCACAAACCTTAACCATACTTCAAAATAACGTCGTATAATATCATATGTAGTTTCAAATTTCTTAAACTTCAAAATTAAGTCCCAAATTAGTTTAAATTAAACTCTCTTTTAACTATCTTTTATGTATGAAAAGTTATGTTCTTAATATGTTGGTAATGATTATAAGTTAGAATCAGAGTTAAAAATATTAAAATTCTTTTAATTTGTCTTTAATTTTTTAAAAAAAATGTCATCATATGTTAATATTAACATCTAGTAATATGTCATGACTATTAAATATTAAGAATGTCCAAAGAGTTTAATTTAACCTACTTATGCATGCTTATAATATATAATTGAGGGGTCAATTATAAAAAAAATCCTAAAAATTTACTCAATTTTGTAATACTAACTCAAACTTTAAAAAGAAACACTAAAATACTCTAACTTTTAATAATTTGTCATTAGAGTTTCAATTAATCATGTTAACGTGGCAGACTATGTTGATAAATTTATTTTTTCCACGTGTACACATGTGGATTAAATATTATATGTCAAATATATATTTTTTAAAGTTAAAAAATACTTAAAATACCACAAATCCTAAAATCAACAATGGTGTATTTTAATAAGTGCAACAAAGATGCCTATTGTGTAACTAAAATCAAGTCCAATGTGAATTTCCCTTAACTTCTTAAAACTTCATCAATGGTGAATTCTACTAAAATAGGCTTGTTTGTTGGTATCTTCCACCCTACTTTTGAAAGATCAAAACAATTAGCACATTTGAAGAATCCTTTCATGTTAGTTGTTTCATTTAAAACTGGACTTGGCTTAGAAACTTGCAGCCAGTGGATGTGAATCTTTGCCTAGGAGGAGATATTTTTCAAGAGCACATTCAAGTTACATCAAGCCATTTCCAACAAATAATTCTCTTTGAAGAGGACACAACCTAAGGATGATAATATCTTAGAAGCTATTACAAGTGAAAAGGTTACATCAACTCATTTCTAGCAAATAACTATCTACGGACACAACCTAAGGATGATAATATCTTGTGGAGTTATTACATGTGAAAAGGTTACTTGGATGTGTTCTTGAAAAATATCTCCTTCTAGGTAAAGGTTCACATCCACTGGCTATAAGTTTCTAAGCCAAGTCTAAGTCATCTGGGCATATACCACAAGCTTTGTAACTCATGAAATAGTTCATATGATTCACCACGTGAACCTAGGGTAGTTCAACTGAAAGATTGTTAGGGGACAGTTGATTCGCACGGGAGAATAATAATAAGAATAAGAATAAATATAGTAAAGAATGAGAATGAATATTATTATTATTATTATTATTATGATAACTGATTAAGATAAATAAATCTGACCGAGTAAGATGCTGGAAATATACTTCGCCTAATCCCTTTTCATTACACCCCTTATAAAGGCTTCCAAGGGCTT
>JANIHY010000009.1:12849784-12872430 GCA_027479065.1 Erythroxylum brevipes
AAGCTTTTAACTTTATATGATTGTCCACAAGATTTGGGACTCAAACAATCTTCATTTCATTAGGATCTGATGGAGAAAACTATTATCCTTGCTTTGGCTAATGGCCAGAAACATTTCAGCGCATCTTTCTTCAAGCTTGTTGAAAAATATGCTGAAATTTTAACCAGTCGGGGATTGTTATCAACTGCAATGGAGTACTTGAAACTTTTGGGATCTGATGAAATGTCTCCTGAGCTATTTTAGCACCAATTGTTAGATATTTATTTAAGTTTAATGCAAAGGATTCGTGTATATAAATATGTATTCATGAGTTACAATCTTTAAAGTAACATTTTTGAAAACAAATCAATACTAGTCAATTTTGAGAATAAATTACAGTCTACAAGTATAATTGTCACAAAAGATCTTTGGATTCATAAGCTAAACGTCGGTAATGTTGCTAGTTTCAGGTTTCTAATTGCGACTCAGCACCATTACTTCCAAGTCTGTGGGAGTTATTGTTGCACCATTTCTTCTCCTGGCAATTTCTCCATTTCTTGCCAAATATTGAAGAGAAATAAAGTCACGCAATGGAAAAAGATGAAAATTGATAATATCATAATCCAAAAACCCAAAAAATCCAAGTGTACTTTCTAATTAAAGTTACAATACAACTATGCATTCCCTGAAAAAAACAAGAAAAGAAAATTCAATGAGCGCTGAAAGCTGAGAGATAATCACACAGCATACATGAGTAGAGACTTGAACTTTGACACTATATTCATTCATTAGTTTTCTATGTAAAGAGATAATCACACTGCATACATGAGTAGAGACTTGAACTTTGACTCTATATTTATTCATTAGTTTTCTATCTTTTACATTTGCTCTTTACTGAAAAGCTCGACTTTGATTTAGAGTTGTCTTAATATGTCAAATTTTAAGCTAAGAAATGACATTCAAATCAATATCTTTCACAAATTTCCACATATAGGGAATGAAGAAAAAAGTTCATGATGTACCATGAATGGAAAAGGCAAATATGCATCGGGAAAATCTACTTAGGATAGATAAGCACAACAATGATTTCCAATAATTACAATGATTGTGAAAATTAGCTTTGAAATGCACTACAATGTGCTTTGACATATCTTTTGCCATAGGAAAAATCAAAGCTCTTGTAATTAATGAAGAAGAAGAAATTAATGAAGCTTAAGCTCATTTCAGATCATAACCAAATTGTGTAAACAAAATGTCAAAATCAAATTTCAGTGCTTAACTAACAACTGCCAATACTTCCCAAGCCATCAATTCATATGTGTGTGCACAAGCTGAATACAAATAAATGTCCTTGTTTGTATTAACAAATTTACTTCATTACATAGATGTGGGCACAACCTTGAGAGTTGTCATGTCAGGGATGTATAGCTTCATCTTGTCAGGAAAATGTTCATCTTATGTTTTTCTGCGTGCATGAACCAAGAAGAGCATATTAAATTGAAAATTATCTTCTCTTCTTACAATTCAATAATTGAACTCCTTCTTAGAACACACAACTGGACTAATTTTTCATGGACTTATAGCCACCATCAACCACAATCCTAGCCATATGTTTTGTTTAATGTTACTGGATGCAAAGAATTACACAGAATGAGGCATTCAGCAGGAGTGCTTCTAAAGCACTTAGCCCTTAATTCTGTTACTGCATATGATGACACTTCTACTTCTCTAAATGGTATACAATGATTTTTACACATAACGACTTTTACATAATGGAACTGCTCGGTTCTCAAATCCTTGTAATACCTTTGCTTTAGATAACTACTGATATGCTCACTGCATTTGAATCATTGATCAGATAATCTTTGCAAAAATTTGTTAAGGAAAAGTATAGCAATTGGAGTATTAGGTTAGCATATGAAGCACCTTTGCATACAGGTGTTGGCAAATATGATCAGAAAAGCAATGAAAGATTAATTTCAAAGCTAAATAGTGTCTTTTGTCTTACACCAACCAAGTATAACTACAGGTTCGAACACAAGCTTGCAAATCAAAGGTCGTGAACTTTTTCTTTGTTGTTGAGTTTGTGTGCTCTTTAAGTCCAATTACTAAGAAGAAGTGGATATAAGAATCATACTTGAAAATCCCAGTTAATCATGAAAAACATACAAGCAGAATTGGTTAGAAAAAAATAGACCAGTATTGTACCTTTGGAATACGGAGGGGGTTTCCACAAGCATATTCACAAAGTTTACTGATCTTCCTATCATTTAGTTGTTCATCCTAACAACAAAATAAGAAGAGAACGCAATGAAAAAGGTTTTAAAGGAACCAAAATAATATACGAAATAATTCATGCCATGAATGGCATATCACAATGCTTATCTATGTACACATTCAAGAAAACTCCGTTGTTTGAAGTTAGCAAAAAACATCAAGTCAGCTCACTCAACATAAGTGATTCACACCTCAACCTAGAAATCCCCAAAAGTGAATGAATTAAACATATCAACCTGTACATAGTTATCCAAAAGGATCTTTAACTTTCTTTTTCCTTTTATTCACCCAACAAGCACTTAGTTACCAAGATCTGATGTTTGAAAGAAACTATCCTAAACAAAGGGAAAGCAGGTAAATTAGACAAACAGATAACAAGTACCACATCATGATGCTTTAGGACACAATACCTTGTACAAGGGTCACACTCAAACACTCCAAAATCGAGAAATCAACAAACAAAGATGAGAATAATAAGGAAATAAATATTTACTACAGACTAGACCACATTCCATAAAGATTAGGAAAATTAATCAAAAAGAACACAGAACATACTAAGAAGAGTTTCAACAAGTTGAGCACTCGTAAACAAAAGGGTTAACTCTCCAGAAAAAAGATTTAAATAGAGCAGAAAGGAGAATCGAAGATGAATAAAGGAAAAGCTTCTTGGGACATGGAGAAGAGATAAATGAACAACTTACAGAGAACCACTAAAGTGAGTGTGAAGCTTGAAAAGGAGAAAGGATTGAGAATTTAATGTGAGTGTGGGAACTGATTCAACTGAAGCAGCGCCGAACGAAAGTGTCCCCAGACTTACATTAAATTCTCAATCCTTTCTCCTTGTATGCATTGGCTTCATGGTATAAATTCAATGAAAATTGCATTGTCGACCATTGATTCGTTTACAAGTAAAATTCCACAATTATCAACAGGAAAAGGACAGACATTAAAATTCTGTTTCAAATGTGGGTCTCCATTTGTAATTTTCTGAGGAAACAATAAACGCGAGGATCCGGTTACCATTTTAGAATCTGAAATAACGTGAAAATCGAGTTCCAGATGTGGGAAATGCAAATCAAGTTACAACCAGGAATCAAGCAGTGACAAAGTAAAACATTTCGTTTAACCATCTTAATTAGAAACAATCTGAAATAGTTACTCCCACAATACAACGAGAGGCACAAAATTACAAGAAATGATAAAACAAAATTCCCAAGTAGTTTAGAGTACCTCATCTTCATTGCCCCTCTATCTTCAATTGAATACCCACCCTCAAAGAAACGTCCGTGAGCCTTCTCGAATATTCCTGGTCCTCGAACATATCCAAAATGTCCAACTCTGAAATGCCAAAAGACAGCTTTATTCAATACAAAATCTCTTCCAAGTTCCGTTTTTTGTTATGAAAAGGAAAAGTGGGTATTGAGTATAGAATTGAAAAAAATTAAAAAATAACAATAAAATCAGACCTTGACGGTAACTTTCTTCTTCTGTACAGGAAGAATAGCGGGATAAACACGCCCTTTTTATACTAAATCTATGCCTGTTCAATTGCCAAAGAAGGAATAAGAGCATGTAAAAGTAGTATGTATATTATCTGTATCGGTACAAGGAATAATGAACTCAGCGACTATAATTGATCGACGAGTCCATAGAAAACAGAGAAAGAGAGAGACGCACAAGCACCAAACGCAAGAAGCAGACGTTCCCTGAATTAAGACAAAAGGAGGATGGAAAGAGTTAGCATCGTCGAAAAAGTAAAGCGGGAAAGCAAAATCAAAAGAAGAAGGGACATTGGCTTGGCTTAAGTGAGAAGCCGAGATGAGCGACGGTGGTTTTAATTAAAACAGATAAAACGTTGACGTTTTTGTTGTGGCACAGAATTGGTACAGGCTTAGTGGCACAGATGATCTGATATGCCCCAAAACCTTAGATTTGTTATATAATATAATTGCGTAATTAGTTCAAATTCATGTGCTCTTTTCAGTATGCTAAAAGGTTCGCACCGGAATGGTCACGATAGCCACTTTTAGATTAAAAAGTTACCTCATTTGGCTCTAATTTTCAAATCAAACTTATAAGACCTGTGATCAATTTCTCATTTTTATCATCATGTCGCTTTTGTTATGTATGTATCAGAATATGAATTATTGGGTATTTGGTATTTAAGTACAGCCATGCATAATTTTTTTAGTGGCAATATGACATTATTTTTGTATTTGACTTTGATAATTCGAATGTGTTCGTGGGATTGTAAGTCCAATTAGGCATAATTTACACCAAAATTTATATTTCCTACGAATTAATCACGCATTATGATACAGTTGCTTAAAGACTAGAGAATTTAGAGAAATAAGAAAGTCGTAGAAGCAAAACAGAGAAGAAGATTGGGTATTGTTGAAAAATTGCCCATCTCTCTATCTCATTCGTAAATCCATGTTTATAGTAGATTAGGTTGGAAGATAAATATCCAATTCTAATAAATATCAAATCCTAACAACAAAAGTCTTTTAAGCCATTAAATTAGGAAATTAACATTGGTTACAAACAAACTCTTATTTGGACCTATTCCTATGGAAACAAAACTCTAACAGATAAGATAACTCTTCACGTGAGAACTGGTCTTCAAGTCGAAATGACATATCAATCCTCCCCTCCTTTAACTCCTTTGTCCCCAAGGGAGAAAGAAGGATAACTCCTCGCAAGCTGTCGCGTATCTTCCTAGGTTGCGTCTTCTTCGAATGTCCCTTGTCATTTAACCAATACTTCGAGTTTGGTTATGTAACGTCCTTTTTGGATTGTCCATTGTTGTAGCACCTTCTCTGGCTGGGGAAGCATGGTCTCATCTTCAGAGGTTGGAGGAAGAGCAGAAGACGTCATCAGAGTTGCTCTCAGAAACTTTTTAAGTTGACAAACATGAAAGACATTATGTATGTGCCATCCTGGAGGTAACTCGAGTCGATAAACAACCACTCCTATTCTCTCAAACACCTTGGAAGGACCGAAATACCTTGGAGAAAGCTTAAGGGAGGCTCAGAATACAATAGAGGTATGCCTATAAGGTTGCAATTTGAGGTAAACAGGATCGCCCACTTCGAACTCCACATCATAACGATGTTAATCTGCCAAACTTTTCATGCGATTTTGTGCCTGTAGGAGAGCAAAACACAAGTCCTTGAGGATTGCATCTCTGTCTTGCAAGTAAGTGTCGACCACAACAACCTTAGACGTTCCGGGTACATAACGCATCAGACTTGGAAGTGGTATGCCATAGACAACTTCAAATGGTGTGGTGCGGGTAGAAGAATGGCACGATGTATTGTAACTATATTCAGCCTAAGGTAGTCATTCCCTCCATCTCCTTGGTTTCTCATAAGTAAAACATTAGAGGTAATGTTCCAAAGCACGGTTGACCACTTTAGTTTGACTATGTGTTTGGGGAAGGTAACTTGAACTCATATTAACTTAGGTACCCTATAAACCAAATAAAACTGTCCAAAAATTGCTCATAAAAATTAGGTTACGGTCATTTACAATGCTAGACAGAACGCCATACAACTTCATGATGTTTGCCCCAAAAGCTTTGACAACGATCATAGAAGTGAAAGGGTGAGCAAAGGGAATGAAGTGAGCATATTTAGATAGCTGGTCCTGTACCACCATGATGAGTTGAGCACCTCCTAAATTCGGCAGTCCCTTTATAAAATCCATAGTGACATCACTCCATATTATGTCAGGAATGGGTAGGGGTTGAAGAAGCCCAACAGGTGCCATGTTGTTAGTCTTACAACATTGGCTAACATCAAAATTTCAGATGTAATCTTGTATAGTTTTCCACATACCCACATAAGTAAAATCAAAATGAACTCGAGTAAGAGTTTTGAAGAACCCAAAATGGCCTCCATTTGGGGTCTAATATAGTTCAGAGATAATGAGAGGAATTATTGAAGAAGGGGGATTTAAGATTACCTTTTCATCAAGAAACAATACCCCCATCATGTTGGAAGGCTTGCAGATTGGTTCTCAAAGTCTCATAAAATTTGTCTTGTTCATATTCAAGCTGCAATTGATGCCACCAGTCGACCTCGGGATAAGAGACGGTAATGAAGACTACCTCCATTCGTCTAGACAAAGAATCAACTGCCTGGTTTTCTGCCCCATACTTATACTTAATCGGTAATTATAGCCCATCAATTTAGGCAGCCAACGAGCTTGTGAAGGAGTGGTGATCTGTAGCTCTAGTAAATATTTAAGGCTCCTTTGATCAGTTCGAACAGTGAAAGAACTCCTTAACAGACAAGGACGCCACTTATGGACAGACTTAACGATTGCCAACATCTCCTTCTCGTAGGAGGACAATTTGAGGGCGTCATCTTTCAAGCTTTCACTAAAATAAGCAATAGGCCTCCTGTCTTGCATTAAAGCCATGCCAATTCCATTGCCATAAGCGTCACTCTCTATGATGAAGGGTTGAGAAAAATCAGGAAGCCACAAGAACCCATTTAGCTGGTCAAAAGAAGCAGCTATTATTTTGTCCATTCAAATATGTCTTTCCCTAACATCTTATTGAGGGGAGCAGTCATGGAACTGAAGTTTTTCATAAACTTGCGTTCGTAACCCTCTAAGCCTAAGAACCCTCGGACCTGGCAGACAATCGTCGGAGTTGGCCATTCTTTAACCGCTCTAATTTTCTCCGAGTCCAGTTCAACTCCATCCTCCGATATAATATGACCTAAATATTCAATTTTTTGCACACTAGAAATACAATTTTCCTCTTTTCACATACAATTGGTTTTGGTTTAACACAGCTAGAACAACTGAATATGTTCTAAATGTTCTTCCAAAGTCTTTGAATAAATTAAAATGTCATCAAAGAAAACAAAAACAAACATACGCAAATAAAGGCAAAAAAATCTTGTTCATCAAACTTTGGAATGTCGAAGGGGCATTTAACAGTCTAAATGGCATCACGGTGAACTCGTAATGTCTTTCATGAGTACGGAAGGCAGTTTTAGGGATGTCAACCTCATATACACAGATTTGATGGTACCCGCGTGTCAAATCTGCCTTTGAGTAATACTGGGCTCCAAATAACTCATCTAGGAGTTCATCAATCATTGGAATTAGAAATCGATTTTTGATGGTGATGGAATTAAGTGCTCAATAGTCAATACAAAATCTCCAATCTTCGTTGTCCTTTTTACTAGTAACATCGAGGATGAGAATGGGTTAGTATTGGGACGGATCAAACCAGACGCAAACAATTCTCAAGCTTGTCTCTCAATTTTAGTTTTTTTTGTAATGAGGATATTGATATGGTCATACGTTGATAGGCTGCGAATTTGGGATGAGGGTGATTCAGTGGTCTTTCTCTCTTTTAGGAGGAAGCTAGGTGGGAGCTTGAAAAAGGCGAGAATGGTCTTCGAGGATTTTGTTGAGGATAGGAGTATGAGAGGTTGAAATTTTTGTGGCGTGAAATTGTGAGGGAATGACTTAAATAAAAAATCCGATTCCTATTAGGTTACTAGAACTTAGTTAGGCAATTTTCTTATCAAAAAAAGACTCTATCTCTTCGTACTGTAAGCCGTTAAAAATATGATGGACCCCATTCAGAATAAAAGAAACAGTCAACTTATGGTAATATGTGGTAATGGGCCCTAAGGTTTCCAACCACTGGACCCCTACAACAATTGAACAAGTTGCTATAGGCAAGATATAAAAATTGTCTTCAATGAGGTAGCCTTAGATATTGACGCGTAAACCACAATAAACTCCTGCACGCTTAATTCTTTCCCGGTTCGCAACTATCATGTGGAATTGCGTATTGGTATCAACAGGGAGTCCAAACCGGATGACCAATTTTTGCTTGATGAAGTTGTGCGTGCTACCTTTGTCGATCAACACTATGACCTCTTTATTTTTTAGCTTTCCTTTAACATGAAAAGTTTGGGGGTTTTTGTGTACCATGATAGCATGGAAGGATATGTGAGCTAGCAAAGATTCATTCCCATGATCCTCCAATTCATCTCCTTGTTCCAGAAGCTCTTCTTCTCCAATAGCATCTTCTATCATGAAAAGCTACGGACGGATACATTGGTGACTAGGTATGAACTTTTCATCGTTGTAAAAACATAGTCCTTTCTCTCTTCTTTCTCGTGCTTCTTGTGGGGAGAGTTTACTGAAATTAGGGATTCCTACTTTAGTTGTTGGAGCTGGTCTTAACACGCTAGGATTGGATGATGGCAGCTTGGGTTTTGTGGTTCCAAGTGCCATAGTGTGTGACATAGTGAAAGGTCATTTCTGTAGTATGTTCCTTTCCTTTACAAGGCTTGCTACACTGATACCTTCAGACAACATGATAGGCTTCAACATCTTGACATCCAATCAAACTTCATCCTTGAGTCCAGCGACAAAACAACCTAGTAAGAATTTGTTATGTAACCCTTCAACTCGATGTGATAGCCGCTCAAATTGCTCTTGATGGGCTCCAATAATGGTTGTTTACTTGAGGCGAGTAAGTGCCTTTGAAGGGTCCTCGGATTCGGTAGGTCCAAACCTCTGAATGAGGGACTTCATGAATTCATTCCAAGATATTGGGCCTCACATTTTGATGTATCACCTTTGCCATTGCAACACCAACCTTTCCAAGTGGAAAGATGCCAGTTGTGCCATTTGATCATCTGGAATTTTTTGATACTCAACAAACTGTTCATCTTTATAAATCCACCCTTAAGGGTCTTCCCCTCCAAATTTCAGGTAGGAGGGCTTCAATGTGGACCTTCGGGCACTATCCTCAAAACTAGAGGATTCCCTATGGAAGAATGGGTTTTCATCACAGGGTCATGGCAACGAAACGAAAGCTTTGATGGACTGCAGTTTAGACATCATGGTTTGCATCAATCGATGCTGTCTTCATGTTTAGCCATCGTATCCATCATCTCACTTTGGAATTCAGCATTGGTCTTACCTCTTGTTTCCATGATACCATAAGCTGGCTCTGATACTAATGATACAGTTGCTTAAAGACAAGAGAATTTAGAGCAATAAGAAATTCATAAAAGAAAAACGGAGAAGAAGATTGGGTATTATTGAAAAATTGCCTAGCTTTCTATTTCATTCATAAATCCATATTTATAGTAAATTAGATTGGAAGATAAATATCCAATCCTAACAACCAAAAGTCTTTTAAGTCATTAAACTAGGAAACTAACATTTTTTGGTTAGTTAGTAAAATTTATAAATAAATAGAAGCAATGTACAATCGAGAGATTGCTTATGATGCAATCTCTTATCCAAACCAAAAGAAAACCTTACAAGAAAGCATGAAGAGCCCTACAAATCCTTCCTATGACCATACAACCCACAATATCAAGCCTAAACCATGACTACTAACCAAGATGATCATATCAAGGATCATCTTACCAATAACACAATTTTCATACAATAGTCTCAATCAACAGATAAACTACTCAAGACTACCTACTAACCCTTAACTTGAAGATCACACATCATAATTTGAATTCTTCTCAATTCCAGAGCAATATGGGATCTTATTTGTATAGGATATCGAAGTGATGAGGTAGGTGAGATAGAGCCTTACTTTCTCAACTCTCACCCAAAGAAACTCTTATTTGGACCTATTCATATGGAAACAAAACTCTAACAGATAAGATAACTCTTCACATGAGAACTAGTCTTCAAGTCGAAATGACATATCACACCATTGGACACTTGAAAATATTCATTTATAATGAAATTGTGAACTTATAAGTGTTGGTTGGTTTGATTTCCGTGATGTGCTAAGGAGTTCTTTTAAAAAAATATGATTATTTTATACTGAGTTAATTCAACAATTGACAATTGAATTTTATTTAGCTTATAAGATTTACATTACGAATGACAAAGAAATAATAAAAGATAACTTTATTAGATTCTCTTTGGATTCTCACTGCCCCTAGTAGGGTGCCTACAATGTAGAGATGACCCATAAAAGGGGTCAGGTTGCCTATTCCAATCTAGATTTGATGCTTAAGGGAAGTATGGAGGAGTTGCTGGAGGATCCAAATCTGTTGAAAACCAAAAACATAGTCTTTGAAGAATATATAGAAGGATTCCTCATCATAAAGATAGCTACAACGAGATGGACAAATCAATCAAGCCATGCCCAATGAAAAATAACAAATCTTGGAGCATTAAGGTTAAATCTCATCCTAACAAGGTTCAGCTTACCCAGTTTGAGCAAACAAGAACAGATGTACTAAATTCTACTTTAACTCAATGCAAGTTAGGACGAATGTAAACATAATCACCTCTATTAAAACTGAAGCTGTAGGGTTGTGGTTGGACAAAAACAAATAGCTAAGGAAGCTATTAACTTTTACATGAACCTTTTAGGCTCAGTAACTTCCCCTCTTAACATAGGAGATGACCTTAGAAAGTTTGTCACAGCAAGAATTATTGAACATATGGTTTCCTTATTAATTAGGCTTGTTATAGACTAAGAAAAAGAGAGGGTGGTGTTTGACATGAATGGCTCTAAAGCTCTGGGCCCTAATGGCTTGAATGGTTTCTTTTGTCATAAAACTTGGAGTACTGTTGGGGGGGGAGGTGAAGGGGGGGTTAATAAAGGAGGCAGTCCATGAGTTCCTCCAAAAGGAGTGTTGCTAAAGGAGATTAACAAGACTTTTTTTTTGTTTATTCCCTAAAAACTCAAATCCGTCCTATTGGAGAAAATTTAGATCTATTTCTTACACAAATTTTATCTATAAGATTATTGCAAGATTTTGGCAAATAGGTTGAAGGAGGTTCTACATTATCTTATCAATGAAAATTAAAGAGCTTTTATGAAGAATAAGGACATTGGGGATAATATTCTTATAGTTCAGGCTCTATTGAAAGGGTATACAGGAAAAGTCCTCATAATTGTATCATCAAAGTGGACTTACAGAAAGCTTTTGATAGTGTGAACTGGACCTTTTTGCTACAAATTATGGAGGTCATGGAATTCCCTTATAGGTTCTTAAGATGGATTCGAGAATACATTACTACTACATCCTATGGAATTCTGATAAATGGCAGCCCTACAGAGATGTCTAAAGGCAAAAAAAGACTTAGGCAAAGGGATCCTCTGTCACCTTACCTATTCTTAATTTGCATAAAGGTTCTTACTCAAATGCTAAAATATAATTCTTCTAAGTACCCAAGATTTAAATACCATTCCAAATGTAAGAAGATTTCTCTAACTAGATTATGTTTTGTAGATGACATCATACTCCTAAGCAAGGCGAATGACTACTCAGTCTCTCTATTGATGAGCACGCTTAATTCTTTTAAAGAGATGTTGGGGTTGAGTATTAACCTTCAAAAGAGTTACTTCATGCTTTCAAAAAGTGCTTCTCACCCTCAAATTCTTTGACTCTAATAATAGGAATGGAATTAAAGGGGCCTCCTCTCATTTATTTGGGAATTCCTATCTCATCTAGAAGATTAAGTTTTTGTGAATGTATTCCTCTAATTGAAAAAATTCAGAAAAGATTGGGTTCATGGACTAATAGAGCCCTATCCTGTGGAGGGAAACTTCAGCTCTTGAAGTTAGTTATATCATCAATGCAAACTTACTAGTATTCTTATCTACTTCTTTCTAAAGGGCTTACCAAAATAATAGAAAGAATGATGAAGTAGTTCCTATGTGGGAATAGGAATGGTAAGAAAGTGAAAGAAAAAGTCAGTTGGAAAAATGTATATCAACCAAAAGAAAAAGAGGGATTGGGTCTGGAGTCAATAACTATGAAGAACATATTAGTTATGACTAAGAGAACTTAGAGAATCCTTAGTGATAAGCAGTTAATGTGGATCAAATGGATTCACATTTACATATTAAAAGTTAGCAGTTTTGGGGCTTTAAGACCCAAAGATAGCTACACTTGGTTCTTTAACCAAATTCTGAAAATGAAGGATGAAATATAACAAAACATTTCTTGTCAAATAAGGGATAGAGAAAGATTTTCCCTATGGTATGATAATAGGATTAGGCAAGGAGCATTATTCCAAAATCAACTGGTGAGAACCCTATTGGTAAGGTTTCCTACGAATACTAAGCTTAAAGAAATAATCACAAATGGAAGCTGGTCAGTATCAATCGATGAAACTAGACTTCTGTCCATTCCACAGTTCATAAGTCTTAGGAAAGGGATACTTATCTATGGAAAGGGATTCTAGTTTCAGAAATAATGTTAAAAGAACCTAAAAAAATTGAGGGATGGGATAATATATAGAGTGGGATGGTACTCTATGGTTTGGAATAAGGTTCTTAGACCTAAAACTATCTTTATTCTCTGGCTAGCAATGTTGAACAGACTCAGCACATTAGATAGGCTGCAATTCCTGCCCTCCTTAAAGATGTGTATTCTATGTAATCTAAAGGAAGAAACTAGAGACCATCGTTTCTTTAAGTGTGATTTCTCTAAACAGATTTGTGCAAAAATCTTAGGACTAAGTGCTGCTGATCTAATTTCGAACAAACTCTATGACATACTACTGGAGTCACCCCATCTACATGTTTCTAAATTTGATAGAGCAGTTATTTTAATCTCAGTAGTTACGTGCACTCAAGCAATCTGGAAGGAAAAGGAACTACAGAAGGTTTGAACAGAAGTTTGCTACCCTACACTCTATTATAGAGCTTATTATAGCTAGCATAAGAGAACAATTGATTATAAATTAGTTAAACTCTCACTGTAGCAGAGGAATAGGTCTCACATGGAGAATCTAGTTCCTGTTCCATATTACTCAGTAAATGTATGACTAGAGTTCAACCTCACTACAATTTAGAAATCAAGACGTCATTCATTCAAGAATACAATTGACAAGTCATGCCTTTACTTATGAATATGAGGTAGAGGAGATCAGGACTCACCTATTGAAAGCTAAGTAGTACTCCCTTCTAAATTCTCAGCCTTCACCATAAATACCCCTTTGTCAGAATGAAGAGAAAAAATGAGTTCAAAATAGCAAAAAAGAGCAAATCTAGTTGCGATGCCTACCTGAGAGAGAATTCCTTAGAGCGCATCGCTCACTCCTTTGATTAGCCATGTCTGGAGATTTAGGGAATAAGGTTATTTATGCCCTAAAATGCTAAGAATCGTAGCGATCCTAAAGAAGAGACTTACCTAAAAAGAGCTCCATTGAATGCAAATAAAGAAGGAGAAGAAGAGAGGGACACCCACTTTGCTACCCTTGCTATATGAGTTACACTTCACTCCCATCCGAATCGAGAAGCTTCTAAAAGTTTTGAGAAAGTAGAAATTAGTTATACCTTAATTGGAAAATGATATATTCGAGACTTCCTCCTTTTGCGTCATCGTTTTTGTATTAACAACATAACTTTGGCTTGCTCTTTAAGTAGTAGTTTTAGTATTAATAGAGTTGTTTCAGTGTATTAAGGGGTCTTTGTAGCAGAGCCCTTCTTATGTTAACCCCTTAATTCATTAATATATTTTTTAATTTCCAAAAAAAGTTAAGGGTATTGTATCTCTATTGAAAGAACTGCTTCTGGTTAAGGTGTCTTCATAGTCTTTTGCCCTAATATCCTTCTTTTATATTAAAAGACTAGTTTTTCTAGTGATGCAGGCCTGGGCATTAGGAAAATAGGGTAAAAATGGTTAGTCAAAATATTACTCACTTAGGATGATGCATTTGATTTTTAAATTCAACTCTATAAAATGCTTTTAAGAGATTCTTAAAATGAGGCCATATCACATTAGAGGGTAACCCATGTTCCTACAAAAATGGATGCCTGGTAGTGGACTTGACAAAGGGAATATTTCTAGATTTCCTCTTTGGTTGAACTTTTGCAATAGTCCCCTAAAATATTGGACTATTGAAGACTTAAACTTCTTAACTAGTTCATTGGGTAAACCTTTTTGATTGAGAAAATGGATAGATTAAGTTATACACACATTTATGTTGAGATTGACTTTGGTGTGAACTTACCTAATTCCATCTTAGTTATGAAGCTGGATGAATTGTGGGAACTAGTTAAGACTGACATACAACTCTTCTATCCCTCGAAACCTAAGAATAAAATCTATTCAAAGCTTAAAAACCTATTGGAAAAATTTTCCATACTTTTTTTATGCTAAACTTATTAAAATTGATGTAAAAGTAGATTTAGACTCTATAGGGATATAATTTTTGTGAATTAGGATGAAAAAGAAGGATAATATTGCTAACTAACTAAAAAGACTTTCTGAGAGGACAACCAACCTTCTTCTGATTAGGACAAAGGTAATAAAGAGACAATAGACACCATGAACATAGAAATCAATACTAATTTATTATCCACTATTAGAACACTTACTAATCTATTAGAGGGGGATGATAACCTCGATGTTGTCATCCTTTAGGAGATAACCTAGGAGGACCCTGGACCCTCATCAAGGAGAAAATTAGCTAAAAAAAGATGGGAAAATAGAGTCAATGGATTTTTCCCTTTGACTCCTAAGGTACCACTACCATAAGCATTTCTGTTTGGAATGTGAGGGGAATGAATAACCTTCTAAATCATCAAGCCATTAAAGACATTATATCTAATAATAAACCTTAATTTTGTTGTTGTTAGAAACTAAAATAAAAGTTGAACCTTTAAAACCCAATAATAGACCTGACAAAATGCCTATGTTGCTGGATGAAATAGGAAACCCAATAATAGACCTGACAAGATTAGAGAGTTGGCAATTAATCACTTCAACTTTGTCATAAATGCATAGACAATTGCTAATACTCCTAGAATGTAGCTTAGTAAAATTATTAGTGGGTCTATCTCTCAGGAGGAAAAAGAATGGTTAATTATAGTAGTCTTTGCATAGGAGATTAAGGAAGATCTCTTCAGGCTAAACCCCCATAAAGCACCTGGACCAGATGGCTTTGGTGTTTTCTTTTCCAAATGTACATGGAATGTCATTGCTAAATCATTGATTGATAAATCTATAAAGTTTTCCACTAACTCCAAGATGTTGAGAGAGATGAATAAAACTCATATTGGCCTTATTCCTAAAACTAAAAGCCTAGGATCTCTCAATGATTTTAGATTTATTGCCTATTGCAACACTACCTACAAAGTGATTGCCAAAATTTTGGCTAAAAAACTCAAGAAGACTTTGGGGAAAATAATAAGTCCATTCCAAGGGGATTTTATACAAGGTAAATCCATCGATGACAATCTATTACTAGTTCATGAGTTCATGAAAGACTACACTAAAGGTAAATCCATTAAAAATTATGCCCTTTTAGGTTGATTTATATAAGGCTTTTGACAATGTTAATTGGAACTTCACCCTTGACTACTTAAAGAGCTTTCAACCATCCTGATGCCTTTATTGGATGGATATCTTCTTTCACAACTGCTTCCTCATTCGGTATACTTATAAATGGGATTCTTATCAAACTCTTCAGAAGCTCTAGAGGCTTCAAACAGGAGAATCTTCCATCCCCTTACCTGTTTACCATAATGGTTAAAGTTTTGTCAAGATTGATTGACTTTTTTATATCATAAGGATGCAACTTAAATACGATCACAATATTGAGTCCTTAAAGCCTGATTTGGTACTAATATTTAACCTTAAGGAACCAAAAAGGGAGGCTAATTGGGTGAGTCTAGCTGAAAAATCACTTAAAGACAATTAACTAAAAATCTTATGTGAAAAGGAAAAAGCACTTAATAAACTTGGAAAGAATGTCAAAATAAAAAGAATTATTGTCAAATTCTTGGAATTTGAATAAAGACAACAAATAAGACAATACCGAGGTATTCTTAGTTTCTTTAAGCCACTAGCACTACAGTCTCAAGTATCTAGTTGATATACTAAAGTATAACTTAGTTAAAAATAATGTAAGAATAAGATATGTATTAAAGATAACAATAAGAATAAATAAGGTGAGACAGAAAGTTTTATAATTCATAATAGTTCACTCCTCCTTAACCTGCACTACTTATTAATCTTACTTAAGAATTTCAAATCTATTATGACTCTTCTTCAATGGTTAAAGAGTGAAATGCTACAACTTAAATAAAGACGCTTCTTGGGAGGCAACCCAAGGGAAGTAAACTTCTTTTCTTTATATTTCCACATTACTTTTTATTTGCATGTGTGTTTCTATGTTGGTTTGCTTCTTGCTTGTTTTTAAGTTTTCAATCAAAATAAGAGAAAGAATAAAATAAATGAAACAAACATTTTCTCATTTTCTATTACTTTCAGGACTATATAGTCATGAATAGAGAATAAGTTGACTAGAGAATTTCATTGCAATTTTAGAATGTATTTTTAATCTTATGATGTCAATTTGCATTATCTTTAGAAGAGTAGTGACTAGTGATAGATAAAGCTACTGAAATTTTGAGTCTTATCTGACTAACACTTTCATATTAGTTTCATTGTTTTTTAATAATGTGTGACCTTCATGACATGTACATCCTAATTTTGCCTTGAATTTTTATTCGAGACCACATTTTTATCACATGCATTAACATGGAAATGATTAGGCATTTTTTGCTTTTCCAAACTACATTAGCCACATAGTCTACCCTATTAATGTGATTTTCCCCTTGTTAATCCCCTTTGAGCTATATACCTTTCTATTTGTATAAACCACATTCTATGCTTTTAAACTTAATCAAATGTCTTACCCAAGTCATAAAGATATTGGAGCATCTATGATTGGTGAGTTTGTGTGGTTTGTGTGTGAGAGTTGGATTAGGTTTGGAAATATAAATGTTGTATTTGTCATAACTGATCATACTTAGTTTTTAATGAGTGTTGCTTTATTTGACTAGCTTTGATGACTTTTATGCTATGTAACCTAAATATATCTCACCTTACCTTTGCCCACATTACAACCTTGAAAAGTCCTTTGATTCATGATTTTACATGTGAATTTTAGTGGTGGAGAAATGAAATGATATGCAAAGTTGTGGATTGTCATGATCATGAATAGTGTTAAGTGTACTTGTGGATATATTTTAGTTAAACACATTTTCTGAGTCTACCATTAGATTTCTTAGTTTTTAAAGATATTGAATGTTGATTGATCATGAGTAAAAGCTTGGAATGTTGATTTCTTGCTATGATTTTTGAAAGTCACTCATCTTTGCTTGTGATTATATATTCTTGGAACATTTGGGAAATGAGTCAATGTTTTGGGATCTTTGAGCTTAAATTTAATGTTTTGCTCAAGGACAATCAAAAGCTAAGTGTAGGGGTGGTGAGTACTTCTGCTTGTCACGCGGACGACCCGAGTTTGCTCCCTGACAACGGAGCCAATATTGACCACACGTCGTAATGCTAGTCAAAATAAAATAACTAGACTACTACTATAGTAGTGGTGAGTCTAGATCGATCCCACAGAATGTGTGTGCAAAGTTTATGAAATAAAATTAACCCTTGTGTAGGTTTAATAGGGGGTTTTGTTTCTTGAATAAGAAAATAAAATAAAATTGGACTAATAAAAACAAATTAAAGAAAACATGCAAAAAATGATAATAGTGGGAAATTTGGTAGACACCCGATTCTTTGGCTCAATATCGTCCTACACCCTAATTAAGCATATTTTATTGATTTGTTATTCTCAGACCTCTCCTAGCAACTATTAATCGTGAGTTAATAATTAATCCAAGTTTTTCCTTAGGTTTTGTTTAATTAAGATAAGATCGTTAATTAAACCTAACCACCGAATAGCCTAAGATACAATCTCTAGATTTAATTAGGCAGTAACATTATGAATTAGAAAAATTGATTAACCAAGGCAACAATTACATACGATGTGCCATTTAACCTAGGTCATGTTATCCCTAATGATTACGAATTATTAGTCACTGTAGATGAATTTCAACATAACAATTATGGATTATATCGAAATTTTAGCAATGGGTTTGCAATTAAACGATTCAATGAAAGCATTAAAATCATCTTTTCACAATATCCAATGGGTTCATACACAAATAACCTAACAATAACAAAATTTTGATTATCCATACACAATACCCAAATCAATTAACATATGATAACACAATCAATTTCTAATGAGAGAAAGAAACAATAAAACAATAAAAAATACTTAACCCAAGTTGTCGGCGTCGATGTTGCCTATGCATCGACATCGAGACGTCTAGCCTTCCATGAATCTCTCTCGAAAAAATACTTCAGCCCCTATTTAATGTCCCTAGTTGAAACCCCATTTAACTCTCTTTGTTGTGCTTCCCTCTCTTCTTTTTCACGCTACTATCTCTTTTCCCTCACTATTAACTGATGTGACAAATAAAGATGGTGGTCCATCTCCACTATTCACGTCTCCTTTTGTTTCTGCCTAACCTTGCTACACTACCCTCCTCTTCTCCTCGTTGTGCTCTCCACTATTCCATGATGTGACGAATAAGTATGTTGGCCACATTACTGTTCACCCAAAAATCCTTCCAAATTGCCTCTTGGCCAAACGTTTGCATTTATGCAAACATTGTTTGTGTAAATGTAGACGCTATCCGTGTTTAGTAAAACACATGTCTGCGTTTCTCAGTTTTCCCATTGTTGTTTTGTTCCTTGGTGTTATCCTCTTGTGCTACGTCATTTTTGCATTTCCTCATGCTTCCACCTGCTAGCGTGTTTTGCCCATTTGTTGCTTCCGTATTGATGCTTTGGCTAATCCACCTGCTATATGGTTCTTACAAGGGACATGCATAGTTGAGTAACTTTAATTCATCTTCTTTGTATATATTTTTTTACTCCTGTCTTTTAATTTTCTTCTTCTCTCTATATGAAGACAAGTAAGTATTGATCTTTAGAAAATGACCTAAATGCAGTATTTTCGATTAACTTTAATTTTTTTGCTTCCAAATTGTACCTAAAATCATATATGAATTAAAGTGAGTATCTTAAGCATTTTCATATCATTAATTACTAAGTGTAAATGATTAAATGTATCGACAATTAAACACATATTACACTCCTCAACAAAATATAGTAGTAGAGCGGATGAATAATATTGGAAAGAACAAGAGCAATATTGAGAACTACAAGCTTAGATAAGAAATTCTGGGTAGAAATAGTCAATACCACTTGTTATATGGTGAATCGACCTCCATCAACTGCAATTGAGTTGAAGACATCGATGGAGATATGAACTAGTAAACCAGTGGATTATTCTAACCTTCCTATATTTGGAAGTCTTGCCTATGCGACGTTCAATGCCCTAGAAACTATAAAGTTGGATAAAAAATCTAGAAGATATATTTTTTGTGATATGCTGAAGGAGTAAAGATGTAACGTCTTTGGGATCCCACTGCCCACAAGATTGTTATCGATAGATATGTTATTTTCTTATAAGACAATGATCAAGAGAAAATAAAAGATGTTAGCACTTCAAAAGAGAATTAAGAGACTACAATAGTACAGGTGGAAAAGGAAATTGATCAAAATAATTCTTCTGAAGCTGCACTAGAGCACGAGGAGCAAGAACTAGTCAAATCTGATGTTCAGATACTCAGAGATCAACTCACACAAGAAGAGCACCTAGCTAGCACTTAGATTATATTATAGAAAGCAATATTGTATACTGTTTTTTAACTTATGACAAAGAGCTATCAACTCTTTAAGAAACAATGAATAGTTCAAATGCATCTTAGTGGATGGGGAGCAATGCAGGAAGAAATTGAAGCTCTGCATAAGAATGAGAAATGGGAGCTAATATCATTACTACAAAGAAGAAAACCTATTAGCAATAAATGGGTTTACAAGATCAAGCAAAGTGGTGACAATCACTTAGAGCGATATCTTGCTAGATTGGTGGTAAAAGGATATGATCAAAAGGAAGGAATTAACTTCAATTAAAATTTTTCTCGTATGGTTCAACTTACTATAGTTCAAGTAGTCCTGGCGATGTGTGTTACATTTGACTTGCATATTGAGCAGCTAGATGTGAAAACTGCATTTCTTTATGGAGATCTTGAAGAAGAAATTTATATGCTCTAATCAGAAGGTTTTGAAGAAAAAGGGAAAGAGAACTTGATTTATAGGTTAAACAAATCTCTGTATGATTTAAAGCAGGCACCGAGGTGTTGGTATAAGAGTTGTGATTCTTTCATCATGAGCCTTGGATACAGTAGACTAAATGCAGACCCTTATGCATATTTCAAGAGGTTTGAGAAAGATGATTTTATAGTCTTATAATTGTATGTAGATGACATATTGGTGGCAAGCTCCAACAATGAATGTATCAAAGAATTGAAGGCACAGTTGGCTAGGGAATTTGAAATGAAGGACTTAAGACCCGCAAACAAAATTCTAGGGATGCAAATTCACTGAGACAGAAATAATAAGAAGATTTGGCTTTCTCAGAAGAATTATTTAAAGAAGATCTTGTGGCAATTCAACATGCAAGATTACAATTCAATTTATACCCCTCTTCTTGTTAATTTCAAGTTATCCTCAAATATAAGTCATAGCAATGAAGAAGGAGGATGGAGATGTCTCGAGTACCCTATGCATTAGTAGTGGAAAGCTTAATGTTCGCAATGATTTGCATAAGACTAGACATTGCATATGCAGTGGGAGTAGTTAGTCGATACATGACAAATCCTGGTCGAGAGCATTAGAATACTGTTAAGAGGATTCTCAGATATATCAATGGAACCTTTGATGTTGCATTATGTTATGGAGGATCAGATTTTACTATCAAAGGATATATTGATGCTGATTATGTAGGTGATCTTGGTAAAAGTAAATCCACTACAGGATATATGTTTACACTAGCTAAAGGAGTTGTGAGTTGGGTTTCAAAACTACAATCAGTTATGGCTATGTTAACAACAGAAGTAGAATATGTAACAGCTGCACAAGCTAGTAAAGAAGCAATGTGGTTGAAGTTGATGTTTGAAGAACCTGAATGCAAACAAAAGAACATTATTTTGTTTTGTGATAACCAAGGTGCTTTGCATCTTGCAAGGAATCCAACATTTCATTCAAAGACAAAACACATTCGAGTTCAATATCATTTCGTTCGTGAGAAAGTAGAAGAAGGAACGGTGGATATGCAAAAAATTCAAACAATGGATAACCTGATAGATTTTATATCAAAAGCAATCAATAGTAACAAGTTTATGTGGTGTCGATCCTCATGTGACCTAATAGAGACGTAAGCAACATGAAGCTGTAAGGAAGAAAGTATAGTGTAAAGATCTGATTGACTCTCAATCAAATCTTCAAGTGGGAAAATTGTCGAAAATAGTAGGCACCGTTTTCAGTATCTACTAAAGTTGAAATAAAAGTCAAGGATAACTGGCTAAATGGCCAGTCATCTCACACGTCTCTTGCCTATAAATAGGCTGGCGATGAGGAGAGCAAATCATCTCAGAAATCTGTTCTTCTATTAAATCCCTACAAAAGTTTATAGAGTGTTTTTCCTATTTAGTGAGAGAGTTAGTGTTTCTCTTTGTAAAATAGAGAGATGTTGTACTTCTAAATTTCATAGTGAATTTTTTTCTTGCCCATGATTTTTACCATAATTTAGGAGTTTTTCATGTAAAATCTGTCTGTTTATTGCTATTCATTCAATCTTATTTAGCTATAAACCTACTCTAATCTGATTGATTTTTACAATATGAAGGTGGAGAAGATCAATATGGGCATAGTTTGCATGACATAGCTGAGTCCTTTACCCAACCTCAAGCATCAAATCTTGAAAGACAAGTTGAAAATATTTCAGCAAGGAAGAGAAAAAGGAGAAATAATATGAGAGAAGCAAGCTGTGTAGATTCACTTATTGTTGCTGTCAAGATGTTTGGTGAAACCATGAATAAGATTATAGATAAATTGTGTAAGAGTATTGGGACTGAAACATACATTCAACAAAGAGTTGAACAGTTATACAGTGCAGTGGGTGAGATAGAGGGGCTGACAGATGATGAAAGGGGTACTGCTTTAGGCAAAATTCTTAATCATCCTACACAAATGCTTGTATTTTGCACTGCTCCACCTTCTCGAAGACTTGAGTGGGCGAAAAGGTTTCTTGCCATGCATTGAAGATTATGTTGAAGTTTAAATATTTTGTTTAGTTATTTAAAATAGGCAGAAACTTATTTTTTCTTCAACTAAATAACTTTTTAGTAATTTAAAGCCCTATGTTATATATATATTTTCAATATCATTATATTATCATTTTATATTGCAATTGTGACTACATAATAAATGCTAATATGAGTCGGACCAAGAAAAAGTAAGTACTGCAAAATGGTAGAAAGTCATATGATTAGAAGAAAACTAATAATAATAAGGAATTTAATAATAATAATAATAATAAGAAGAAGAAGAAGAAGAAGAAGAAGAAGAAGAAGAAGAAGAAGAAGAAGA
>JANIHY010000009.1:12872708-12894632 GCA_027479065.1 Erythroxylum brevipes
ATAAAAAAATTAATAATAAAAAAATTAATAACAACGACAACAACAATAATAATAAGGATATTTTGATTTTTTGTTAATTATTCTTTTATCATTTTAAATTTATATTTTCAGACTAAACAAATTCTTTAATAATAAATAAAACAAATTATTACCTATTTTATTTTATTTTATTTCTTATCTTTTTAATTGTGTAAAAATAACTACTCTATTATTTTTTTATTTGTAAAATTAACAATTCTATTTCCGTTAAATCAAACATGCTGTAAGAAATTTTCCTATGATACAGATGTTTAGATGAAAATAACGAAGCAGAGCAATTGAAACTTATCGAATTGGAAAGAAGATGAGTCTCATCTGATCCCCTTTTCTCTAATAGAGAGCGTTGGTAGTTCACTCCCCAGCTTTTGGAAAAAGAAAGGAAAAAGGAAATCAACTGTGTCTGACAATAATAAAAATAGAAGATATTGATATGAGGTATCTTTCTTTCTTTCTATCTTTTCTACTTTTCCTGACTCATCTTTTTCTCCACAAGCCCATATGAGAAAAGTATCCTCTTCAATCCAACAACCAAAAACAAACACAAACATAATTCCTGAGACAAAGATTCCTATAGTTTAAGTTAATCAACATCTTCACCCTCACATATTTTATCACCACGCCAAACGCTGTTATTGGTTGTCATGGCTGCCACCGAGAATCCGCCAGAGAACAATCAGGACGCTACGGCCGCGGCGAATGGCGGTCCCTTGTCTAACGGCGCTAGTAACTCCACCGGTGATAATTCGGCCACGCAGGCCGCGTTGAGGCACAACACTGGTATTTCCATCGAGTGGACCCCCGACGAACAGTTGATTCTCGAGGATTTGCTAAACAAGTAAAACCTTTTTTCGCTCTCCACCTCTTTCTTTTTGTCTGCCTTCGGCTATGCACTTTAAATTTCTGATAGAAAAACTCTGGTTTATTTATTAGTCAGAAATGCCACTGACTATTCAGTCGTTGTTGACCATGAGGTCTTTTGATTGAGCTCTCTTAAAAAGCTGAATGGAAATTCTTTTTTCTTTCAAAGACACTAACCGATTTGACTCTAGTACAAGTGCTGTTTGATTTTCTTTATCAAAATGGTTTAACCTTTTTCTGTTTTCGAAGGAAAGAGATTTCGTGGTTGTTCATTAATAAGAATGTGATGAAACTACTTAACTTCTTTTGCAAAAAAAAATGTGAAAAGTGTTCGTTGATTATATTTATATTATTACCCTTTGGCAGGTATGCATCGGAATCAATCATAGTTAGGTATGCTAAGATTGCTATGCAGTTAAAGGACAAAACAGTTCGGGATGTTGCACTACGTTGTAGATGGATGAACGTAAGTTCCAATTTTTGCTTGTGAATCATTGATAAACTATGGCTTATATGTTCTACTTTGACATGTGCAAAGGATAGTAAAAATCTCAACTGGACAGTTAGGGTATATATTGATCTAGAATTAAATGGATCTTGAGAAAGTTCATTTAGAAGTTTGAGGCACATTAGTTCTAATCAGATTATAAGTCAAAGATGACCAATCAAATAATCATATCACTTTAAAGGAGTGGTGATTGTTTGCATGTTTGATGTCTAATACACTAGTTAGTGCCTTTTCAAGTAGAGGGAAAATCAACTATTGTGCAAAGCCAAAGTAATCCTATTACTAATTGCTTTTCGGACATTTTTCTTTATCAATTTTGGTCATATTAGGTAGTTAAATGACATGTGTGAACCATAGGAGATTAGAGCAAAATGTTTTGGCTTAGATGCTAGAGGATAAATTTGTGGTACAAAGGATGCTTTATTTGATACTGCTTACAAGTTTCTATTCAGCGAAGATGGCTTGTTTGAGCTTGTTGTGAAGGTTAGGATGGCTAAAGTACTTTTTGGGTTCCAGTATCATATATATAGATGTTACGTAAATGTTGAAAGCCAATGAAGGGTCATCCTTAGGAAGTTAGGCAAATTGTGTTTAAAGCCAACAACAACAACAACACCTAGTGAGTGTTCCTCTAAAATGCGGGATTTAGAGAGGTCCAATAGTACGGAATATTACCCCCACATAGTAGAGAGGCTATTTCTTATCCAACCGTGTTTGAAGCCATTAATGAGAAACACCCCATGATGATCTTACATGTTTAAACCCGTTTACTTAGGGAAAAGGCCATTAAAGCAGTAGTAACTCTTTGAAATAAGAGCTTAGAATTCAAACTTTTTGACAGTTTGAATGCACTCCAAAAAAGGAAAGTTTTGCTTGAGCA
The DNA here is from genome assembly GCA_027479065.1 of Erythroxylum brevipes. Classification (NCBI taxonomy): domain Eukaryota; kingdom Viridiplantae; phylum Streptophyta; class Magnoliopsida; order Malpighiales; family Erythroxylaceae; genus Erythroxylum; species Erythroxylum brevipes. The sequence goes on from JANIHY010000009.1 coordinate 12,874,994, forward strand.
TATTAAACTAATATGCACTCCAACATTTTATATATGGCCACGTAAGGACCTTTAAGTTTGGTAGATGATTCAAGAAAAAAGAACTAAGACTGGTTATTGAAGAAAGGTAGGTGCTTTGCATCCTAGATTGACTTTTAGATGATGAAGGTTGCCATGTTGATTTTAGATGAAGCAATGAGACTTTGTATGTCAAATGGTTTCAATGCCTTTAGAGTGAGGAGTTCTTTTCATTAAATAGATAATCTTCTTCTTAATTACAACCTAAAATGTATTCTTATAATCCATAATCTCCTATGCAAGTTAAGTATCAATATACAACTGGTAGCAACTTCCTATAACCCCTTATAATCTCCTATATAAGGTAAGTATGAAAATACACCAATATGCAACGGGTAATAGATGTAATAATTGTACAATACACTAACATTCCCCTTCAAATTGATGCTAGTTGGTCAAAAAATATCAAATTGCTAACCAGATGTTGATTGTGAGATAATGCATTAGTAAAAATATCGGCCATTTCCAAGTTGGTGGAAATATGAGCAAGAGTAATCACATGTTGATCAAATGCTTCATGAATTGAATGACATTTGACTTTAATGTGCTGGATGTGCTCATGAAATACATGGTTAGTAGCAATCTAAGTAGCACTTGTATTATCAACATGAAGTGGAGTAAGAGTAAGCTGAGAAATTCCAAGTTCACCCTACGAAACTCAACCATACAATCTCAGAACATGCTAATGACATAGCTCAATACTCTCATTTTGTAGAAGACTAGAAAACCCGATCTTGCTTCTTACTCTTCCAAGCATTGCCGAGAAACATAAACCAACTTGTAATGGAATGATGAGTATCCACACAACCAGCCTAATTGGCACCACTATAACCAATTAATTGTAAGGAATTCCCAAAAGAAAAGGGTAGCCCTCGACTAGATTTTCCATAGCGCAGGATTGTACAACGACTAAATGAGAGTGACAAGGAGCTTGCATAAATTGACTGACCTGTTATTCAACAAACGAAATATCAGGGCACATAATTGTCAAATACCTTTAACATCCTCCTAAGCCAAATTCCTTCGTAAATCTCAGGGCACATTGCTTTGAATTCTGCCTCAGCATTGCATCTTGCAACTATAGCTTGTTTTTTGCTTCTCCATGTAACCATATTGCCGTAGACATATGTGCAATATCTCGTAGTAGATTTGCATATTGTTAATGAACCTGCCTAGTTTGCATCGGTGAAAATATTTACTCCTTGATTTATATATTTCCCAAAGAAAAGACCTTTTCTTGGACTTTGTTTTTATGTATCTTAGGATTTGGAAAACAACTTCCAAGTGTTCCTCTGTTGGCTGATTCATGTGTCTACTCACCATTCCTACGACAAAACTTATCTGGCCTAGAAAGTGAAAGGTAGATTAACCTTCCCACTAGTCTTTGGTATCTCCCTTTATCTATCAAGCTTCTTTCTTCTTCCATCAAGTGCTTCATTGTAGAGTCCATAGGAGTAATAGTCGGTTTGCAATCTAACATGCCTATCTCTTTCAATAGATCCAAGGTATATTTTCATTGTGAGATTGAAATTCCCTATTGTGAGCAAGCTATTTCCATTTCCAGAAAATATTTAAGTTGTCCCAAGTCTTTGATCTCAAATTCACTGGCTAGAACATCCTTTGTAAACTCGATTTCTTCTAGTGATCACTTGTTAGGATGATATCATCTACCTTCTCTATCTTGATTGCTTTCTTTCCTTTAGGAGAGACCTTGACGCCTCTTTATCTGTTAGGGGTAAAGCTACGTATTTCTAGACCTCCCTAGACTTTGCGTTCAATGGGATTTCTACTAAGATGATGTTATTGTTGATGTTGTTGTAGGAGATAACTCGATGAACATAGTGTGATCTGTTTGACATTGAGTGAACCAGTACCTTTTTACAACTCAAATTAAATTTTCAAACCATGCATGAGGTGATTGTTTGAGCCTATAAAACGATTTCCTTAGCCTGCATACCTTTACACAACTTTGATGTGTGCCAAAATTGGGAGGAACTTCCATGCATACTTCTTCTTCTTCTAGGTCACTGTTTAAGAAGGCATTCTTTATGTCTAATTGATACAATGGCCATCCCAAATTTGCAGCAAGGGAGAGAAGAACATGGATAGAGTTGAGTTTTGCAACAAGAGCAAAGGTCTCCTCATAATTGATACCATAGAAGTGTAAACTCCTTGGCAACAAGTCTAGCCTTGAATCGATTTATGCTTCCATTTGTATTATACTTTACTAAAAATACCCACTTGCAACCAACTACCTTTTTTCCAGTAGGTAGTTTGTACAATCCCAAGTTTTGTTCTTTTTTAAAGCGTTCACTTTATAACTGCCTCCTTCCATCCAAGTTGTTTAGAGCTTCCTAAACATTTCTAGGAATTGTTTTTCACTTAAAGAAGTAGTAAATGCCCTATAAAAGGAAGCAAGTTGTCATAAGACACAAAAGTTTCCAATTGAATATAAAGTACATACTTGTTTTCTTTCCTAAGAGCAATAGCAGCTCCAAATCATTTAAATCATTAGGGCAATTTGATGATGTGGAATCATTACCTAAATGGTGTTGAGGGCTTGGGATGGCTTCGTGACAATGTTGTGGATGAGTGCAATGCTTAGTCTCCTTTTGTTCTTTCTGCCTTTTGGAATAGACAATTAAGCACTTTCTCTTTTTGTATTCTCTCGGACATCAGGAATATAAGGATTAGGATTAAGCATAATAGGACTAGGTATGCTAGGGACTACAATTAAACATGGAGCAACCGAATTGGGCACACATGGAGCAACTGAGCAGGGCACACTAGGATCCATAGACCAAATATATTTGTAAAATTCTCCCCCTAAATATTATATTTGGGTTAGAATGGTTGCTCCAAGGACAATACACTTAATAGACCTAGGATCAAACTTGCTACGGTTTTGGTGATGAATATGGACGAAGGACATACAACCAAAGATTTTGAGGTAAATTGGTCATAAACTGAATGTGAGGATAGGTGATGATGAGAGACTGATATGGAGTTTGAAAGTTTAGGATACGAAATGACATTCAGTTAATTAAATATGTAGCAATCATAATTCTTCCCCAAAAAAATATTTGGAAAGTGAGTTGTCATCCTTAGTGAACTTGTAACTTCTAATAGGTGTTTGTTTTTTATTTTTGCTATACCATTTTGTTGTGGTGTATCATCACAAGAACTACGATGAATAATGCCTTGTCCACTAAGATATTTCTCAAGAACAGAGTGAAAGAATTCTCTCGCATTATTAGTTTTGAGAATTTAGACCGTGGTCTGAAACTGGTTTTCAATGATCTTGTGAAAATTTTGAACTAGTTGCCCTACCTTTGACCTCTTCTTCATTAAGAAGAGCTAGGTGATTTGGGTGTGGTCAGCAATGAACGTGACAAACCACCTATGGCCTGAATATTTTTGACCTTATTTGGTCCCCAAATGTCACTATGGATCATATAAAAAGGACGGGATTTTTGTATGGCTAAATAGGAAAGGAACTTTTAAGATGCCTAGATAATTGACAGACTTCACATTGAAAGAAAAATGGACTTTTATTGATCAGATATGGAAATAGCTTTTTCAGATACATAACGATGGGATGGCCTGACCTATAATGCCATAGCATGATATTTTCTTTATTCTGAGTTGAGACAGCACACAAGATTTTGGGTGGAAGGGGCTTCAGTCTACAAGAGATAGAGACCTGCACTCATTTCAGCATTTCCAATTGTCCTCCCCAAGCTCAAAGCCCTGAAAATAACACAAGGTAGAATAGAACTTAGTGACACAATTAAGATCCTTTGTGAGTTTACTGATAGAAAACAAATTGTAGTCTAGGTTAGGCACAAATAGGACTGATTTTAGTTTGATTTCCTCTGATATGGTGACTGAACCTATACCAGTCACTTCTGAATATGTACCATCAGCAATTTTAACAGAGGTCCCCTTTGTGGTTGGTTTGAGTTTGCTGAAGGTTGTAACATCCCCTGTCATGTGATCGGAAGCTCATGAATCAACAATCCATTGCATAGAATTTGTCTTTGCACTTAAAGCAGTGTAGCAGTTACCTTTTTGTGCCATGGTTGTATTGCTTTCAGTAGGATTGTGTGCATTTTGGATTGAGCTTTGTATTATTTTCTGCAAGGCTTCTATTTGCTTTTGGTTGAATGGCCTGGTTTCCTTGGATTTCTAATTTTCTGCTACTGCAATAATTTCGCGGCTTGTTTGAAATGATTAAAAGGAAGGTTGGCAATTTGCTGGCTTTCCATGTATTTTCCAGCACTTTTCCTTCATATGCCTGCTTTTGTTGTGGTCACACAATGGGCGATTGTTCTGCCTCTAGGTATTATAGTTGCTTGATTGATTTGGCTGTCCTTTACGAAAAGAGTTCGAGAATTGCCCCCTTCCTGCCAGGCCCGATCCTTCTAGGTTGGGCTGTCCTGTTGACGTTGCCATCATCACTTTTCTCCGAGTCTCCCTCTGTACTTCTGCAAGAACCTCACGAAATCTGGGACCGAACTCATCAAGTTCCTATTTTAGTCACAATAAAAACTTGTAAACTCTCTCCCTCTCTTGGAACTTCCTATATTGTTTGTCATTCTCGGCGCAATTCCATGAGACATCCCCAAGATGTCTAATTGTTGCTAGTACTGAATTCATTGGTTGAAATATTTTGTGACTGATGACTCTCCCTGTCTTAAATCACCTAGAATTCCTTGATTTCAAACACAGCAGAAGTATTGTCTTTATTGGAATACTTGTCATGGGCTGCTTCCCAGATTTCTTTTGCTGTCTTGTAATACGTGAAGTTTTCACCTGTCTCATTGGTTATGGAATTTAGCAGCCAGGACATCACTAGATTATTTTCCACCTTCCAGATTTAGTTAGGGCTATTTTTGTTCAGTTGGACGAATAGTCTTCTTTTCCTATTCCTTTTCCATATATGAAAATCATTACTGATTTAGACCACAAGCTGAAATTCAGGCCATTAAGTTTATGCCCCATAGTTGGGGTCAACATATTTTTAGAATTATTGGTAGGATGGTAGGTATGGCCATTTGGTCGGAGTTTGGGTTGGATGTGCGACTTTCATATTCACTTGCCGTGGAAGATTAAGTGAATTTTGTCATCGATGTGCAATAACAAGAATAGAATAGGGATTGGTTCAAATTTGCCCTGATAACATGAACAAATTTATTGAAAGTTTTATTTTATTTTATAAAACTCAATCAAACAGCGACTTCAATCAGGTATTTAAGTATAACCTGGAGGCATACCTCATAGTTATTTATTAAAAAGTACACCTAAATCGATCAAAATTATCTCCTTGATTTCAAGAAAATTTTCCTGAACTAAATTATAACAACCTGCCTTTAACTAAGGAGGTTAAAAGAACAGAAAACCTATTCCTAAGAATCTGCTCATAATTAACACCAGGATCTCCTATAGATCCGGACTCATTTTGTCCAGCTTTTCCACAATTGAATATATAGCAGTAGATAAAGCTTCTATCCAAAATCTACGAGGTATAGAAGATTCAGTTAACAAAGTACGGACAACATCCAAAAGATGATGATTCTTTCATTTAACAACTCCATTGTGTTGCGAGTGTAAGAACAAGAATGTCGGGAGACAACACCCGTTGTTTTGAGGTATTTTTGAAATTCAATGGACATATATTCTCCCCAGAGTTAGATCGAAGAATCTTAATACAACTAGAAAATTGAGTCTTAATAAAAACAACAAAAGTTAGAAAAGTAGGATGAACGAGTATAGTCATCAATAAATGTTATGAAATATTTGTACTAAGCATGAGAGAGAAAATGACACACATTAAATATTGGTGTGAATAATCTCAAAACATGTGGAAGCTCAGTTACCATGTGAAGGTAAGGGTAAAGATTTATTCTTATTAAGTTTACAAGAACTACACCCAGAAGAAATAGAAGAAAAATGAAGAGGAAATAAATGTCCCACTTTAGGCCCTTTTGGGATCACTTTCCCAGACACCTGTTCTTGCACATAACAATCATTACGATCAAAGTGAATTTCATAGTTATCATCAAGAAGTTGTCCAACAGAAAGTAAGTTTGTAGATAATTTTGGTGACACAAATACGTTGGTGAAAGAAGACCACAAATTAGCAATTGAAGTAACAGGTAGATTACTGCCATTGGCAATTTGAATATGTTGGTCACCTTTACAAAAACATGTAGAGCCTCTGTACTACCAGTCATGAGAGTTGAGTAATTTTCCTTTACTTTGAAGGCCAAATGCAGAGAAAGTGAACAATCATCCATTGAACCCTCTCAGGTGTGAGAATAGATGAAGACCCAGTTGTAGATTGTTGTCCAGATGAAGAACCAGTTGTATATTGCTGTATAGGATCAAAATTATGGGAGAAAGGCTGCATTGGATTGAACAATGGCCTGGAAATGTTGAACTTGTTTATTTTGAGGCTGCACATGATAATAATATGCCCTTCCCTTTTGCAGCAATTGCAGAACTTCTTGCTAGAATTCTTTCCAATATGCCCAAACTCTTTGCAAGTGTAACACTGTATCTGTGTTTTGGATTTGCGTTTTCCGTGTGTAGTGTATGAATACTAACCATCTCAGTAGTTATTGTATCTTGAGTGATGCCAAGTTGTGTGGCTAGATGTATAATTCCCCCAAGCATATATCCAAAGAGGGAACCGCGATACGATTGAGTAATCCAGCCCTTACTATCTCAAATTCAGGTCTTAGCTTTATCAGAAATTGATCTCTTTGGCTTTCAGCGTGAACCACTTGCAATGCTGCTACAGCTTTGTTAGGAACTTGGAGATAAACTATACTAGAATATTCACTCCACAGATTAAGAAAGCCAGCATAGAATTGGTCAATAGAAAGGTTACCTTCTCTGTAGTTGGCAAACTCTAATTCTATTGAAACTTATGAGCAGTGTTATCTTCATCATAAAAACGTCTAAGCTAATGCCACATTTCTTTGGCAGTGGTATAACAATCTTGGCATCCTTGCTTTCCCATGAACTAAGTTCTTTAGAATCAGTAGGAGCTTAGAAGACTCATCCAAATGTCCCCATAGTTCCTGCCCTTTCACAAATATTTTGAACATAAAACTCCCAACTAGGATAATTCTTTCCATTCTTAACCAGAAAGTACTCAAGGAAATTGAACCAAAAATCCAAAGAGAGAGAGCTCAGATACCATGTCAAATGGTTTCAATGCCGCTGCACTGAGGAGTTCTTTCCATTACATAGATAACCTTCTTCGTAATTACAGTCTAAAATCTATTCCTATAATCCCTCAGTAATCTCCTATACAAAGTATCAATATACAATTGGTAGCCGCTTCCTATAATTCCCCATGATCTCCTATATAGGTAAGTATGAATACACATCAATACACAGCTGGTAACAAATGTAACAGTAACAGTTTAGGACACTTCATATGCAATGATATCTTTTACTTCTCCTTAATCCCATGTTTTTATTGAATGACTTATTTAGGATGCATTATTAGATACTTGTTCTCTCTTCTCTCGTTTAATATGGTTTTTCTTTCTAAAGTTTAGTCATTGTTCAAATCGTAGTACTAGTGAAATTGGATGGATGTGTACTTTTATCATTTTGGGTATACTCTGTGACAGAGCACAGATGCATGTGTATGCATTGAACTCACAAGTTAATAATGCTGTGTACAATCCATAGTCTTTACTGGCTGATTTTTTGACTTTTTCAGAAAAAGGAAAATGGTAAGAGAAGGAAAGAGGATCATTCAGCGAGGAAAAACAAGGACAGAAAGGTATATACCTGTTAAGTAAAGTTCGCACCTCATGCTGTATGTAACTGCTAGACAATGCTGATGTAATGAAGTGGGAAATAAACATGAGAATAGTGTTGGAATGTGTTAACTTTACAGGCACAAGTGCTTGATCCACTGGAATTTAGTTTGTTGTGCCACACAGTATAATTACTAGTACATGTATTCTTTTCTTACGTATTCACATTCAAAAAAATCAAGTAATATTTAGTTAGATGCTGTTCCTGTGATAATGTTAACCTCATCATCCTTTGTTGCATAGATGCAGCATTTTCTTGGGCAGACCCTACCATCAATTCCAATAATGTCTACTTTGTGGAAAGTAACATGGAGCTACTTATGCATGCATTCAGATGAGATGATGGCATATAATGGGTATCCGTTTTATGTGCATACATGTTTTCACCACAAGATGATGGGCATGTCTTACAGTTTGGCAAAGAAGCATAGACCTTGTACATGTGTCTAACTTTGAGATGATCTTCCAAATAGCATTTTGTTATGTTGTGAATATTTTTATCGGACATGTGATGGTGATGGATCTTGTAGACCTGTCATAAAGAAAATTCTGAGAAGCATGCTGTTGATTCTGTTAATTTTTTCATATTCAATTGCAGTCTCCAAAAGCTTTGTCACTTATACACAATTTCTTCACAGGAAAAGGGTGGAGATTCTTCAGCAAAGTCATCATCTCATTTAACAACTCGTTCTAATGGTCCTTCATATACCCCACCTGTCATACCAATGGACAACGATGATGGCATATCTTATAAAGGTTTGTGAAGACAGCTAGTTGTGACGTAATAGATCATCGTTTCTGGAATGCTTGCTTCTGTAATATCATTTCACTACAATGAGTAATTCTTATGTTCTGAAATCACAGAGCTTTCATGATTGGAAACATCAGTTCTTGCTTTGTGGTTCACAGGAATCCGTTTTTCTTAGTTATGCTTGGATTTGCTCACATTTGGGGCCCATATAGTATGGCAGAATTGCAGATAAATTTTATCAGTTGCAATAATATGATGTGCCTTGAAGAATTATGTCTGTCACAAACTGATAGATGATATATTTATTTGCAGCTATTGGTGGTGCAACAGGAGAGCTGCTTGAGCAAAATTCCCAAATCTTAAGTCAAATTTCTTCAAATTTTGCCTCTTTCCAGGTGATCCTATTTGCATTTTTATTTGTTTCATTTGCTCCTTTCGGCAACAATTGGAGCTGTTATTTCACTTCTTGCATTTCATGACAGTATACTTTGCATTTTGCATCTTCCTCGTTATGGAGTGATGTAGTCTTCCTCGTGAGGAGGACATTCCTTTGGTTTTGTTGCAAAAAGATCTTTATTCCTTTTATCGAAGTTTTATGGTTCAATACACTTTCCAGTATGCTAGAGGAGTTGAAACCACCATTTGTGTAATGTGAACATTATTTTTTTTAGGAGTTAAATGAATCAAGTTGTCATTAAAGTGTAATTGGAAGGTGCCTCGATTTATACTTGAAGTTGCACATTCTTGAGTACTAACAAAGCACTCAAGTTCTGTTGATGGTGCAAAATCGATTTTAGTAATCCCCAACTATTATCTTCCTACTTTCATTCAATCACGATATAGTTGCTGCCCACAGGGCCCCTGTGCACAGTTTCATCTTGAGGAAACTATTCTCTGATAGATGACCTTTAGACATTGAGCAGAGATAAGTTGTTTCACTTACGAAGGCTATGCCTTTGTTTAAAAGATAGTTTATAGTGACAGAAATATGGTACAGTCACTCAGTGACATGACATAAAATTTCATTGATTTACTTTTAAATTGAGTGGTTTTGCACTCTATTATTCTGTACAATATTCATGATTCAATAATCTGGAAAAAGAAAAAGATGAAGACCGATAATTTTCCCTAGTGTTGGATGAATTACAGACAACATTCTGTATCCATTTCTTGCAGATACATGATAACATCAATCTTCTAAGCAAAACTCGGGACAACATCCTCTCAATTTTGACTGAGTAAGTTGTCACTATTGTTGAGATTGTTTTCTTATAGACATTTCTTTTTCATGATAGTTGATATCTGTTCTTAGATGTCTTAAGATTTAGTTTGTTTTTTGATAAGTGTATTTTAACATTCAGAGCTGGTGAGGCCCTTCTTATGCTGAATCTCCTGTCATCTATATTTTATGTCTGTTATCATCTTCATGGAATTTTGTTTGTTAGAGATACATCGGGAAAGATGAGATCTTTTTCTTTATTATACAATCAAAAACTTGAGGTTCATAGTTGCTTTTCAAAATTGCTTTGGTCCTCCCTACTGTAGGATCTAACATTAGTTGAATTCCTGTTGAGTTAATAGAATTTTAAGATTAAGCCATTAAGATGGCGGAGATTGGTTTTTAGCAGGATACCAAATGAAATTGAAACCAATTGAGAAGCTTGCAAGCCAGATTCAGATCTGAGCTGATCAGTCCAAATATCTGAAAGTCATCGAACAATTTCTCTTTTGGTTTTCTGATGCTGCACCGGCTTTGTTTTGATTTCCAAGCCTTTTCTACTGCACCATTATGACCTCATGTAGCTATTAACTTCATTATCTAATTGTCTCGCAAAATATCAAGGAATTGCATATGCAGATTCAGTGATTTTAGTAGCACTAGTAATACTGGTAGAGTTTTTGGTCTGTTAAATATATGCAAGACAGTTGAAAATGTGGTAGATTCAGAAGGTCATCCTGTAAATATCATCCTTTGCTACTGCAGAGGTAAGAACGTCTTTATGCCTTGGAGGTAGTTATGAGATGATTGATTATCCATCAGGTCCATCACATGTTTATTCATCTGTTAAGAAATGAAATGCTTACTTTTTGCCACGTATTGTTAGATTTGTGGAGGACTTTGATTTATGATTCTAATTAGAAAATTATCTTTAGCTTGAAAGACGTGCCGGAGATAATGAAACAAATGCCTCCACTTCCTGTTAAGATGAACGAAGAGCTTGCGAAATCCATCCTTCACCCAACATCCCATCAAATGAAATCATGATTCATGCTTACATCTGACCTTTGGACTCAACAACTTGGGATCTTATGACGAATCTGCTGCTCTATTTCTTCTTCAAAGTTCTGTTTGCAACTTCTAAGGATACTCGAGTTCCATTGTCTAGAATGGCTGAGTGCAAAGATTTGTTTATTAACCATTAACCTCTGTTGGTTGGCAGATCGGGTTTGGGGTACTGGGCCTCGTAGTATGTGAATAGGGGGAGAGAACTCTGAATTCATAAATTATTTGAAGAAATATTACATGTAGAATTGTGTTCAATGTAAAAGGATAAGCCGTTTGCATATGATCTTGCTTTGCTTTTGTGAATCTTCTCTTCGATTGAAAATCTAGGTGTCTCTCAATTGAAATTGCAATCTCTATCTTGTTGGGTTGAGAACTCTGTTGATACTAAGAAGTCTGCAAAAAGGACATCAAAGGTGTTCATGCATTTTTAAGTTGATATTTTGACGCCCAATTCAATAAAGGCAAAGGGCTATTTAATTGAGAGCAGAGAACACTTTCGCAACAATTTTATAAAGAGAATGAATTTTAATGACTAAGCAATTACAATACACCTGGGAATTAACCTAAAAAAAATTATCAATTGAGGGAAAGAATTTTATTTATTGTTAATGCTAACCTAATAGATTATTAATTATTAGATTATTAGTTCTAAATAATTCGAGAGTTGATTATTCTTTCTTAAATTATAATTATTAACTTTAAATTATAAACCCTAATTTGGAAGTTGAAATATCTCAATTAACAACGTATTCATAACTTTAATTAATTATGAAATACTCTAATAAACTTTAATTAATTTGATTTAATTTTAATTTCTATTAAATCACCTAACTCTTATTACCCTAATTTAATCGTTTTTCATCCGATTCACTCTCTCAGCTTATTATCAAATTATGCAATCGTAGAATTAAATCACAATAAATCCAAATAACACAAACAATCGAATTTAATTAATTCAAAGATAAAACTTCGAAGGTGAATTTAGAACAGCTTCAAAATTCAAAAATCATATCATCAAATTGTTATTCTAATTCTATACAATAATAAATTTGAAAATAAATAGAAAATACGATCTGAACGGATGATAGAAGACAACAACGTTGGAAACTCCTTATTCAGGAAATACGTCGAATCAACTTCTTCTCCTTTTCTCTCTTCCTTCTTTTTTTCTCAATCTCTCGATGAATTCTCTTAGGGTTTCTCAAAGTGGATGCAAAAGCTTCTTTCTGTCTATTTGTCTTGTCCTATAAATATCATTTATGTTCTAAGCAGTTCTAAGGTTTTTTCAGAATCCGAAAGGTCTAAAACATCTCTCAAAATTTGATGTTTTTTAGTGTCTGCGTGTTTGTCTAATGTAAGCCACAATCATGGGCCACATCTAAGCCTTTTGTCACGATTGTAACATGCAGGCCACAATCACGGGCCATGTCCTAGGCTTCTATCACCATCATGGCATGTGGGCAATTGAAATTGCAATCTCTATGTATATATGTGACAGTAAAATTCTTGTTGGGTTGAGAACTCTGTTTAGACTAACATGTCTGCCAAAAGGACATCAAAGGTATTCAAACAATTTTGACAAGATATTCTAACACTCAAGTCAGTAAAGGCAAAGGGCAATTTAATTTAAAGCAGAGAACACTTTTATAATAATTTTATAAAGAGAATGAGTTTTAGTGACTCTCCAACATTTGAATCAAAAGCTCAACAAAGTTAAAGATATCATATTTGTATCTGTCAAGGTCTCCTTATTGGATTGCGACGTTTTTTTAAACATATTTTCCTCACACAAGGTTCAATTTTACAAGGATCATCCTTGTAAGGTTGAGCTTTGTTGGGTTTATCCTTGCTAGGTTCATAACTTTTCATAGTTTATCTTGAGTGTGTGTGTTGAGCTTGCGTGTACTTAGCCTACATATCCTAAGGCTACGTGTGCTAAACGTACATGTTCTAATACTACATATGTAGCTTGCATATGCCAATCCCATATATATTGAACCTGTATATGCTGTGCCTATATATGATAAAGTCCATATATATTAGGCTTGTATTTTATAAATTGTCACATGTTAATATTATATATGTTGAGGCCTCGTGCATTGATATTGAGGTTGTACATTTTGAACCTATCTTTAGTATTTAGGATGCTATTTGTAGCCATTCTAAAAATGTCAAAGTGCAAGATGATATTATAGATAATAGTAGGGGCTTGCTTAGACCTTTTTAAAAGTGGTTAGGTGTGATTTAGACCTATTTCCCTTTAGCAATCATTGTAGATAGTTTTGTATGAATAGATAATATATACTTGTTTTGGACTACTTGTATATTGTTACAGATTATGGATTGATGATCAAAATTATAATCTTTTACTACATCCCTAGTTAGTGTCGATAAACTTATATATATATGACCCTAATTTTGTATAGTATGTATCAAGTGAAATACAATACATTTTCTCCTTAGAGCTTGTTTTGGTTATTTGAGGTTTTATTTTTTTTGTTCAACATAAGTGAGTAGAAAATTTTTGGTTTTCCATCTTCAATCTCAGTTTTACCTAGGGAGATGAACCTTGCTTCTTTTTTTTGGGTTAATCATCCAAGTGATTGTCTACCTTCATCATTGGTACCACTTGATCGTCGCCTATCAGCTAAAGATTAGTCATTAAAAGGCTTACAAATGGGCCATATGCACTGCTCGTCTCTCCTACCTTCTATCCTATGCGCCAACACGTGGCAGCATATTTGAGGGAGTTGCACTTTCCTCCTTACTTCTCCAACTACACCTCTCCCATTATAAGGGTCTTCTATCCTCATATTTCTTCCACTCTTCCCTAATCCTTGCTATTGGTGTTGCCTCTTTGTGTACTCAGCATTTCAATTTTTTGTTGTTATTTATTAATGCTTGTAGCTCTTGGTCATCTTCTTGGATAACTTTTGCTATTAATTGCTTACTACTCTTTTTTTTTAATTGTTATAGGTCATCCTTTTTATCGCAAGTTATTATTTTAACTTATTGTTCGAAGGGCCTAGTCTCTATATAAGATGTTGTTTTCTTAGTTTAGCATTTGGTCCACTTAACTTTTTTTGGTATTCTCAATTTTAACTTTATTATTTCTATGATTGATTAAACACAAAGGCTTAGTTGTGACAGATGTCATTTATATGAAGTCTAGGATCACATAACATAAATTAATGGGTCTTAATTATTTTGATTGGTGTAAAATAGTTCAAATTTATATAAAGAGCATTTCTAAGATCATCATCTTATTAATTATCTCCCCATCGAATTATATTTGGAAAGAATGGTTACGAGATGGTACGACATTATTCTTATAAAATTAGGAACTTATTGATAATAAGGTTGTTAGTCCGATCAATCAGTATAAGTATATCATATTAACAGATTATTTAGAAATTTTATTTTGAGAAAATATTTCTCATATTTATAAGGTGTGCAAGGGTTTTATTAAGCTAAACAATATGACCAATCTCGTTAAGCATATTTTGTAAATTTCAAAAAGATATGTGAATAGTTAAATATTATGTTACCATTTAATGTTGATGTTAAAGTCCAACAAGGTCAGCAAAGCAAATGATAATCATGAGCTTTTTTTAGCGAGTCTTAACTCATAGTTTGAGATTATTAAGTCTCAAATTGTTTCTAGCACTAATATTTCCTCCTTGCATGAGGTCTTTATTAAAATAGTCTACATATATGTCAATGCATTTACTACTCCTACCATTTAATGTAACATCCCGTTCTCAGATTGAGGGTTAGAATCCTAAATATGATACATGAAAGATTAATGAGAGATTAGAAATGCATTTTCATGCTCATGCATAATATGTCATACTCATACATATGAATAGTGAAAATTTTTGCATATGAAACTAGTCGTACATGCATTCATGAATAATTCTAGGTATAATTGGTTATAAATGTGGTTATGTGAGAATTATGAATTTATAATATTAAAAATCGATGTGGAGAATATATGTATTGATTTAGAAATTCTTGGTGAATTTTGAAAAAAATTTCTAAAAATATTAAGTATTATTGGACTAGGAAAAACACCACTTGGCAAGTAAATTGATGAATGGATATAGAAATACAAATTTAATAATATTGAAGAAATTTCATTGATGACTTTAGAATTTTTGAGAAAATGTCAGTGGAAGATTAGGGTCAATTGGAGCAAAATTTGGAGTTTGATTGAACTAGTTAAGTGAGAACCTAGTTAAAGCCTTAGGAATTGGACAAATCTACGTTTCTTTTAACCTTGAAAGACAAAGATGCTGTTTGTCTTGTCCTAAAAATATCTTCTTCGTAGCTTTGTTCTTCGCTTTTCTTCCTTACATAGATTTTTTCATCAAACTCCTTCCGAGAGTTAACTTTGTTCTTCCTTATCCTACACCATTGTAACATCCCATTACCCATGTTAAGGCTAAAATTGTAAATGTGAGAGATTCATTGAGAGATTAGAAATGTGTTTCATGCTTATGCATTATGTGACATGCTAATGCACATAAATATTGAATCTTTGCACATAAAAATAATGGTACATGCATTCATTGACAACTTCCGGGTATAATTGAGTTTAAATGTTATTTTATTGAAAATGAGAAATATAGGGAGAATAAAGAGTGATCTTGTTATAAGTTGTGATAAGGAAAGATTTTGAAAGCAAAATTGGTAGTTGATATGGAAAGTGTTCACTAAGTTGCTTCGGTCTGTTAGCCATAACTTGGCTAGTTATCCAAATGTGATGATTTTTCATTTGGATTAAACTAGAAACATATGGCCACATTTCTTGTGAAGACATCGAATTTAAATTTTATCTTTAAGAGTCTCAAAATTTGTCATTAGTGGATGAATGTAAAATTTCGTTCTAACTTCAGGGGAAATTTTGTATTGATCTAGGCTGAATTAGATAAAGTTGTTGGTTTGAAAGTTGTAGATCTTTCTTTTATCTTTCTAATGGTATATAATATGAGAATTTTGGACATTGGAGTCGAAAGTTATGATCCTTATAAGAGGAGATTCTCAGGAGTATAGATGGTATCGTCTGCGAAGAAGTATTGTCTTAGGTTGACTCTGTTTCGTCTTAAGAGTTACATCGTCTTAAGTTAACTTTGCTTCATCTTAAGTTGACTCTTCTTAGTCTGCTTTTTGCTTCATTTGATTTCTGCTTCGCTTGTTTTTTATTTCGTCTGTTTTCTGCTTTGTCTGCTTTTTGCTTATGTGAAACTTTTTCTTCTGTACATTATTCGTCTGATGCTATCACCTAGTTCATTTTTGACCCTACAGACGATAGAAATTGACTTCAATGTCTTCATGAAAGATGTAGATATTGAAGTCCTCTTTCGAACCCTTCAATAATGATCTCAATCTAATATCCCTAGAGAGAGTTATGCTAATTGTAAAACAATTTCTGTATACTGTTCATAACCTTCTTCCTGTGGTCACTGTTCATTTTGTATCGTCTGGTCCAAATTTGATTCTCTAGAAGATAGAATTTGTCTTTAAGGTCTTGATAAAAGTTATAGATCTCGAAGTATCCTTTCAAACCATCTAAGAATGACCTTGATTCGACATCTCTAGTGAAAATTATGTCAATTGTTCCACGACGGGTGCAATATGAATTGAGGACAAAACTTTGTTTGATTCTTTCAGCAATAACTTTGTTATCCGACCTCCAAATGAAGTGATTCTTGAACCATTTGATTCATAAGAAATTTTTCTACATCTCCAAAAATATTGGTAGCATTCTGAATTGATTTGAAAAATATTGATTGAACGAAAGTGAGGGGATCGGTTGGAACAATGAACTAGTGTTGTTTCACAGAACATGCTTCAGTATTTTAATTATATATGGATCTTCAAAATATCAAATTGAATTATTTTGGTGTCAATGGGAATATAAGACATAGGGTAACATGTTTCTAACAGAAAGTGTTGCAAAATAACTTCAGTATCAGGGTAAAAAAGAACATGCAAAGTTGACTTGAAATGACATTTTATGGAAAAATCTGGAAGTGATTTAATAAGTTATAACTTGTGATTGTAATGCTATTATTGAGTTTTAAACTTAAGTGCAAATCTTACTTAAGTGATTTTTAATAAAAGGAAGTGGATAAGTGGCTAAGAATTGGACAGGTGTCCCAGCTTTAAAGTTAAGTTTTAATAACCTTGAAAGATAAGTTATTGTACTTGCCTGCATTTCTTTCTCTCGAAGTTTCTTTCTCTAGTGTTTCTTCAACCAGAGTTTTCATCAAAAACTCCACCAAAGCTAAATTAAGCTTACTTTTATCTTCTAATATTACCACTTTGTCATTTGTTTCTTTTGCCTTAAGAAAACCTGACCCAAACCCTCTGTATGAAGAAGTACGTGACTTGCATGAGAGTTAGGGCTTTGTGATGGTTGAAGATTTTGGAGTTTTAACAAGATAAATGCCCGCATTCAGGCGTTCTCAAAATTTGGAAGCAAATGCTAATCTAGAACATACTGTGAGTAGACCTAGATGGTCTCATTTCATTGTTTGTTTGTTTGAATTTTTGTATTGATTGACTACTGAATGCTCATATAAATGTGATTTGATTGTTGAATTCTAGACAATGAAGGTTCGATGATCGTGTTATATGCATGAAATATTGAAGTGCAAATTGTATGTGAATGAGATTATGCCAATGTGAATGATGCATTCCATTTCATGAATGCATGAAATATAATGACAGTTGTGACCTGAGTAGCCACCGATTAGAGCTTAAAGCTCAATAAGTGAAAAAAGCCTCAAGCTCATACAGTGATTAAGTGCCTAAGGCTCACTATGTATAATGAGCCCTGTATCCCCCAAGCGTATAAAGGACAGTTATTAATGAGCTCGGTATTCAAAATAAATACGGGACAGTTCAGGCACTCGATCACAACAACGTAATAATTGGAAAAGTGTCTTATGAGCATTTCATATGCATTTTGTCAAGTATGTGGATTGTTTGAAATGCCAAATTGAATTGCTCTTACATGTAAATGTGATATGTGTGCAACTATGCAAAGTGGTGAATTATGTGTTATGTGACTGGGTGAGCCATTGATGATGGTCTTTCATTGACTTCGCAAAACTCACCCAAAATTTACAAATATTTTTCAAGATCAGAAGAATACCCCGTTAGGCAAACGGGAATATCCCTACAACATACAAGTAAGGGGTAAAGGTCGGGATCAGTTTGCGTTTGCATTTTTGCTTTCCTATTTTTTTTATATAGAATTTTTGGGTGCTACAAGAAAGGCGAATGTGGTAGCGAATGCCTTGAGTAGGAAATCCTCTATAGCTTATGTTCAAATAGTTTACCTACTGCTATTGGAGGAGATGGCTAAGCTTAGGATAAGTTTAAAATATGAGGAACCTGAATGTATTATTGCTACTTTTAGAGTGAGATCAATACTTAGGGAGAAAGTTAAGGAGTTATAAGCACAGGATGCAGAATTGAGTAAGCTTCGAGAAGAAATTTAGAATGGCAAAAAATCTGAAATGGTAGTGAGGGATGATGGACTTATGGTTGTAGGAAATAGAATTTGTATCCCGAATGTCAAGGAGGTGAAGGATGAAATACTAGATGAGGCACACAATGCACCTTATGCCATGTACCCAGGTAGTACCAGGATGTATAGAGATCTGAAAGAGCATTTTCGGTGGAAAGGTATGAAGTGAGATGTAGCGGAATATGTAAGTAAGTGTCTAGTATGTCAACAAGTCAAGGCTGAACACCAGAAACTTTCAGGCAAGTTAAGGCCATTGTTCATTCCTGAATGGAAGTGGCAAAGGATAACCATAGATTTTCTGATGGGTTTGCCCAAGACCAGTAGGAAGCATGATGCCATCTATGTTATTGTTAATCGGTTGATGAAGTCAGCCAATTTTCTGGCAATTAAATAGACGGATTCTCTGCAAGTTGTGGCAAGGAAGTATATTGATGAGATAAGTGAGATTGCATGGGCATCCAAATTTTATAGTTTCTGACAGGGATCCTTGATTTATTTCGAGATTTTGGGGAAGTTTACAAGAGGCTTTGGGAACTAAGTTAAATTTTAGCTTAACTTTTCATCCCCAGATGGATGATCAATCTGAGAGGACCATTCGGACCCTTGATGAAATATTTAGGGCATGTTTGATGGATTTCAAAAGATCTTGGGATGAACATTTTCCATTGGTCGAATTTTCTTATAATAATTTGTACCATTCGAGTATTCAGATGGCTCCATATGAAGCACTGTATGAAAGGAAATGTAGGACTCTGATAGGTTGGGATGAAGAAGGAGAGAGAAAACTAATAGGGCCGGAGTTACTTCAGATGATAGTAGACAAGGTCAAGTTAGTTAAGCAAAGGCTTAAAGCGACTCAGGATAGAATGAAAAGTTATATTGATGCACGCCAGAAGGAGATGGAGTATGAAGTCGGTGAGAAAGTATTTCTTAAGACTTCTCCTTGGAAAGGAGTCATGAGGTTTGGTAAGAAAGGCAAGTTGAGTCTGAGATATGTTGTTAGCCCCAAATTTTTTTTTTTAAAATTTAAGCCTGATTAGAGTAATTAAATAAATTATGTTAACATTAATTAAGGTGACATTGATTAATATATGGTAGCATTAAAATGTTAGGTGTTGAGTTAATGAAATTAAATGAGATAGGTGAAGAATTAATGGAATTAA
>JANIHY010000009.1:12967724-12987093 GCA_027479065.1 Erythroxylum brevipes
AAAAGAAAAACTTACTCACACATATTTATCAATGTAACATAAATCATGGTCATAATATATGTTTGCATTGATTAAATCCACAAAATTAAATAAGAAATAAAATAAAGAAAATAAATTTAAAACACCCCCTTCTCCCGCAGCTGTATTTGTTTTGTCACCTCTTGTTTCATCGTGCCTTCGCCACCAGTTGCTTCAACGTGGATGCCTCCTTCTTTGCTTTATCTTCATATTCTCTATGCTGCTAACTACAACTAGCTCAACGTTATTTCTTTTTTTTTCTCCAATCAGCTGCTTGCATTGCAATGAAATAATTGAAGGTGGTCTCAATGAGGAGACCCAGCTGATTTGTTGTTCATGCCACCAGCTACCTTCCTTGCTTCCAACTTCTCATTTGTCTTCACCACCTAATGTGTTTCTCTCCACTGCTGTTTCCCACTTAAGTGATGTAACACCACCAGCTTACCTTTATTTGATCTCCACCAATCAGCAACGTTTTTCTCTCCACTAGAGCTGCTGGCTTCGTTTTTATCTCCTAGCACAAAACCCCTCCAGCTGATTTTTTTTAAACATTTCCACCTCATTCTTTCTCCTTTATTTCATTCTCTTCACCAGCAGCCACGCTTTTGTGTCTCCGAACGTTGCCAACGTTCTCCTCTCTAGCCACCAGCTTACCTTTATTTCAGCCACCTCTTGCTTGTTTTTGTGTCTCCCGATTCAGTGCCTTCTTCTCCTCCAGCTGTTGACGTTCTTCATCAGCCACTATATGCCTTTTATGTTTTAGTGATTGTTGTCGTGAGTGATGGAGTTGTGTAAAGAAAATCCTCCTTTCAGCTAGGTGTCCATGTTAGGATCCCGAGTGTAAGAGAGTCCTCTCCTTATATGTGTATGGAGTAGTAATTTAATGTGTAGCATGATTCATCTCCAGCTCACGTGTCCACGTTCCTTTCTAGATTTTCACCACCTAATGTATTTTAATTTCCACCATGTTGCATCGATTTCTTCTCCACCTACTCAACGTGTCTCCTTGCATGTGTGTAAGAGTCTTCCTTCTTTTGTCTCTTGTGTGTAAAAGCAATGGAAGCTACGGAGGCTGCTTTGAAGTATGGTGAGTGGCTATTCATGTCACAAATAAAAGGAGGCTATTTTTGTTGTCTTCTTCCTATTCAAAGTCCACGCCACCTGCTGCTCTTCTTTTGTCTCAGCTCTCCACGCAGCTGCTTCATCAATGTCTTCATCCAAGTTCAACGTGTCTTCTCTTCTTGCACGCCGACCATGCTTCAGATTTTTATTCCTTTTTTCACGCTGCCGCCAGTCGTTTCACCAATTTCAGCTATCCTTTTTTTTGTCAAATAAACACACTGCTCTCTTATCTCTGCGCTGCCACTGCTTTGATTTTTTCTCTATATAATCAATCTTTTTGTCCCACGCAAGACTCATTCTTTGTCCCTCTCTGCGCACGCCTCCAGCATTTTATTTACTCCACTAGCTGATTGCATTTTCTCTCATTTTGCCATCTTTTAGTCACCTTCACGCCCACCAGCTAGTTTCTTGCCTAATTAAAACATTTAACTATTAATTAGTGCAATTCAAACATTAAATGGACAAGAGTTTAGCAATTTATGTATCAAAAATTAATGTAAGAATGCCCATTACACAAATTCCAAAATAAGATAGATTGCAACATTCTAATTAGAGAGATGATGTGCATTCAAAGAGTTGAAGATGTTCCAAAGCTAAACAGTTCTATTAGATGTTACAATGGCATATTTGAATCCACGGTTGTATACTCCGACACAAATTTGGTAAAGAACGTAAGGAAAAATTGCCAATGTCAATGTCGGTGCTCGTGCCAGTGTAGGTACTGTTTGAGTGTTCTCTTTTCTTACGAGACACCGCAGTAGCAATTCCGCCACCTACAACATTCTTGTAAAAACAACATAGTTGCAAGTGAACAGCATCAGATTAAAATGGTCAATTTGAGCCAAGTCAATTAAGTATCCCTAAGTTCAAAATAAGACCCGAGTTTGAATTTCGATTAAATCGGACTTTTTTTATTAACTTCGTATTGCGTTCGAAACCTTTATCCCAATCTTGGTTTTTGTGTCATGAAAAAAATGAGAAGGCAATGAAGAGAACTCACAGATTGGGCAACTTGTCCACTTCCAGTGCCAACGTCCCATACAAGGTCATGACTAGGGGTCTTGGAGGCTAAGAAATGGAAGAGTTCTGGTGGGTAAGTTGGTCTCGTTCCTGCATATTGCTTTGCCTACTTCACGAATAACTCAACCATTTTTGTCTATTGCTTGATCTTGTTCTTTCAGGAGGTTTTCTTGAATCAAACTTGGTTGCTTTGCTTCTCTCACATATTAGTTTAGAAACATTCTTTCTTTTACCTGTATAAAGCCTCCGAAAAAAAGTCTATTATAGGTATCATTATATAACCAACCATAAAATTTAGCTTGAAGGATGAGAAAACTTATAAGCTTATAAATCCCACATCAATCTATTTTATTACCGACGTGGGATAATTAGATCGTAAAATGCTTCGTGGCTAGGCATCGACTTAGCTATTATCAATATTATTGTGCTTTTGTAATAGCTTGGGTATTGTTAATATTATTTACATTTCATTTTTTTAAAAAAAAGTCAAGTATTTTCTTTATCGACAATATTAGATTGATGAAACTACAACCATTTCTTTGTTGCTTAGCTGCTTCATATTTTTACTGGAAGTTAAGTAATCCAGGAACTTCTTAATCGCGTGGGATACACTCAAGAGATTAGTCACGGTGTACTGGTTGAGATGGCTAAGCATAGAAAGGATTTGGAGAAGAAAACTAACCTATTATCGATAACTTTTAGTGCTAATATTTTTATAAGAATTTCTAAGCTTCAGTTGCAGAAGTCTCTCTTTGTTGTAACTGATAAAGCGACTCAAAAATAACACTTGGCGTAATCTTCTCAACAACAAATAACACTTAGCGTAATCTTCTCAACAATGTAATAGCACTTAGTGGCATAATTTGTAAGAAAATTAGACTATTTTCACAACTAAAATGCCAATAGAACAAACGCATAGCACAAAATTTGATAACGGAGTTTGACCAAATTGTATCTACGTCTCCGAAGCTACTGCATGCCGTTTTTTAGGGAGCAAAACAAACACTTTCAAGTATTTACAATCAACACTCAACTCACTAGCGTTTACACACTCTCTTAAACCCTAACCCCAGCACACCCAAAATTACTCACCAAAAAATTACTACTCTTATTATTTCTCTTACTCACCAAATGAGGGGAACTAAGAGTTTTACACTCTTATATTTTGTTTTTGTTTGGGATGTAACATCCCATCCCCGAGGGGAAGGGTAGAAAAGTCATTTGGAATGGGTTCTGAGTGTTTAAGATTGTCTTAGCGTGTTCATGCATTCACATATACATATGAAATTGCTTATTTAATTGATGATTGATGATTGATGAGTTAAAAGTTAATAAATGAGATGTCATGTAGTATAGGTGAATTGAGTTGTTTTGGATGGATTGCAATGATGTTAGAGGAGTGTTTATGAAAGGAAGATGATTGAGTGTGTGTGTTGCAATTTTGTGGGCTAATGTTCAAGGATAGGTTGTGAGTTAGTTAGGGTGGATATATGAGGTGAATTGAGTGAGAAGTAGTTTAGAAATGGTATGGAAGATGTAGAATGTGAGTTAGGTTGTAAATCTGGAAAATTTATTTTGTGTAGGTTCCAATGGATTGGTCATAACTTTTTTTATGGTTATGCTATTGAGGTAAGGGTTGACTTGAATTAAACATGAGAAGTTTGGCTAGAATTCTTATGAAGGAAGTGTTGTCCAATTATGGCTTGAAGGGTTCTTACTTTTGCCTTGAAAGTGGACAATATGTGTAGGTTAAATAGTGCCAAGTTTATGGTCTAACATTAAAGACCTGATACTTTGGGGAATTTTTCTAGGCTAAAGTAGATAGATTTTGTGAAATTGGTCTGCATGAAAATTGAAGATTTTCTTGTTAGCTTTCTATTGCTACTAAGTATGACATTTTTCGATTTTAAGGTTGAAAGTTATGACTTGTGAACTTCTAGATAGTATTTCAAAGTATTAATGTGCTTTGTGTGTGAAATGTCTCTAAGTGTGGATTTTTTGGTTGCTGTACTTTGAAGCAAATTCTGGACTGGGATGGTTTAAATTAGTTCAAATGGTCTATTGGAAAGTTGTAGATGAATGTCTTAGCTTTGAAATGATGTATAATATGCTATTTGTGGATGTAAGAATTGTAAGCTATGGATTTTTAAAGTATGGATATGGTTTAGGTGATATCTTTATTTAACACTCTTTAACAGGGCAACCACAATCATGAGAGAATTTGACCTAGTTAGAGGGTGAAATTGCCTTAAAGTGCTTTATGAAAGTTTTAGATTATGTTTTGATCTTTCCATTTATGCAAAGTATGGAAATTTTGGACCATGGACTGTGACGTTATAATTTTTAGAAGTTTCCGTTATCGAAGCAGCTATCATGGAGAATCCTTCCACAAACCTCATGTAATAACTTGCCAGACCTAGAAAACTCCTCACTTCTGTCACTGTCTTGGGTGCATGCCAATTCATCACTACTTCAACCTTCTTCGGATCAACATGTACACCATCTTGCGAAATCACATGTCCAAGGAATGTTACCTTATGAAGCCAAAACTCACACTTGCTGAACTTAGCATAAAGCTCTCTTTCCCTCAGTGTCTGCAATACAGTCCTAAGATGCTCCTCATGTTCTTCTTCACTCTTGAAATACACCAGAATGTCATCTATAAACACTATGACAAACTGATCCAGATACTCCTTAAAGACCCTATTCATAAGATCCATAAAAGCAGCTGGAGCATTGGTCAATCCAAATGGCATGACCAAAAATTCATAATGCCCATACCGAGTCCTGAAGGCTGCCTTGCTTACATCAGACTCCTTGATTCTAAGATGATGATAGCCTGACCTGAGATCAATTTTGGAGAAGACCCTTGCTCCCTGCAGCTGGTCAAACAGATCATCTATTCATGGTAGAGGATATTTGTTCTTAATTGTCACCTTATTGAGTCTCCGATAGTCAATACACATCCGCCATGTTCCATCTTTTTTTTTTTGACAAACAGAACCGACGCTCCCCAAGGTGATGAACTCGGCTTTATATATCCCTTGTCTAATAGTTCCTCTAATTGCTCCTTAAGCTCTTTTAACTCAACTGGATCCATTCTATATGGTGGTATCAAGATAGGTGCGGCTTTGGGAATCAAGTCGATGGCAAACTTGATTTCCCTTACCGGTGGCATACCAGGTAATTCCTCTGGGAACACATCTAGAAACTCCCTCACAATCGAAAAATCCTCTAACTCCCCTTTACTCACATCGGTATCCACAACATGTGCCAAGAAGGCTCCACACCCCTGACCCATCATTCTATTAGCTAACATAGCCGAAATAATTCTTGACGATGGTGTTTTCCTATCCCTTATGAAAATCACCTTCTCACCGTTGCCTAAATCAAATTTCACCTCTTTCAAGCCACAATCTAGCTTCGCCAAATATTTCTCCATAGTATCCATTCCCAATATAACATCTAACCCTTTTAGGTCTAGAGGTAGTAAATCCACTACCAATCTAGCACCATCAATAAAGAGTTCACAACCCTTATATACCTTACTGATCACCACATTCCTCCCTAGAGGAGTACTAACAAGCAAAGGATTATCCAAAGGCACTGAATTCACACCATGCAATGCTATGGTTGCAGAAACAAAAGAATGCTTAGAACCATAATCAATTAAAACATATACTGCTGAATCAAACAATTGAGCCATACCCGTGACAACCTCAGGTGCAACTGTAGCTTCCTCCCTAGTCATGGCAAGCACCCTTGCCTGTGCCTGACCCTTTGGACGTCCTGGAGGAATAGCCTTCCTTGAAGTTCCAGAGCTGCCTACCTCAGTAACTGGCCTGGTTCCCACTGTTTCTGCTCGCCTTGGGGCTTGAAACTGTGACTCCTCTTGTCTCGGTACCTATGGAAAAGCCCTGATCATATGTCCCTTTTCTCCGCATCAAAAACAGGCTCTAAGTAACTTGAAGCACTCTCCTTGGTGAAGTTTCCCACAATGCTCACATTGGGAGTTTGTGAGCCTACTCCTTCCTGCTCTTCCAATGCCTCCCACATTAAAGGCTTGCCCTGATACTGCCTTTACCTGCTTGTTCCTGGTAGAGCCACTGCTACCCACTTCACTCTGTGTGTGATAACTCTTTGTGCTCCTCTCAGGCATTGGAGCACTCGTTCCTTTCTTAGAAGATTACTCCATGTTCTTCCTCTTCCTGCTTACTTCATTTTTTATATTCTCTAGTTTTTTAGCTTGGAATGCAGCATCCACCAATTGTGGTAGTCACAGAAGTTGTGGATCAAGACTTTCTCCTTGATCCCTAAATGAAGACCTCCCTCAAACTTACGACATTTATCTTCCTTAGTCGTCACAATGTTGGCTGCATATCGGGAAAGCTGTGTGAACTTCAACTCATACTCGCTCACACTCATGTCCCTCTATGTGAGGTTCAGAAACTCTCTGGCCTTCTCTTGTACATAAACCCTAGAGAGGTACTTCTTCCTGAACACTTCCACAAAGTCTCTCCATGTCAGCACTGAAGGCACAACCTGACTGTGAGGCACTGATTCCCACCAATGCAATGCGTCTCCCTGTAACAAACTAACTGCATAGTCTAACTTCTCCTCATATGAGCACTTCATCTGAAATAGAACCCTCTCGATCCTCTTCAACCAGGCTTTAGCCTCTTTCGATTTCGTCGTTCCATTGAAATCCACAGCCCCAAACTTACGGAGCTTGTTATACTGTCCACTTCTGTCTACTGGAGCTTGCATCAGAACCTGAGACCTTTGACCCATGGCATATGTAAAAGCCTGAGCAAAGGCTTGAAAGAAACTCGGATCTATGGGATTTGCTTGAGGCATAGGAGGAGGCGGTGGAGGCACTTCTTGTTGCAAACTAGGTGCCTCAGAATTCGGAGTAGAATGTGTCCCAGTATCTTGTGGGATATGGGATTCATCCGTGCTCCTTGGCGAGAATGAGATCGAGTCATAGCTCCTCGAGTTCTCTTTCGAGGTGGCATTTTCACTCCTTCAATGTAAAACCATTGAAAACCTTTAGTTCAAACAAAACAATTTTCAAAGTATGTAAAAACAGTTCAAATCATGTAAAACAATTCAAATCATGCAAAACGAATTAAAACAATGCAAGCTGTTCATTGAAAACAATGCAATGCAAAACCGGACCTAAACCTAGTCGCTCTGATACCACAACATGTTTGACCCCGTTTTCGGAGCCCAACATCGGACAAAGAAGCGGGATGCTTGCGCATGGAGGGGAGACCTTGAAGTTGAAAATTTATAAGAAAATATCCCTCGGAAGCGAAGGCGGGCATCGTCGCGACGAGTAAACGAACCCTCGCCGCAGTGAGCGAACGAACCCTCGCTGCGGCGAGCGAAGGATCTCTCACCGCGATGAACCCGCAAGATAAGCTTCGTCGCGGCGAGCAGAGGGTCTCATCACGACGAAAGCCCTTTTTTTCCCACAGAAACCAAAACTTAAAATTTCATCCATTTTCATAAAAAACAACCCAACCCAAAATAAACTTAAACATAAACATACCCTTCCAAAACTTATCCTCATGATAAAACGACTTAATGCGAAAGGTTGGAAACTAAAATCAACATCCTCCATATCTCATTGATAATCAAAAGAAAAGTTTTACAAAGCTTAACATCTAATTTTGTTCTTGTATTTTCGTAAATTTCTTGATGAATTTCGGTGTTGATCGGTATGGAATGTGACAATTTATTTTCGGATGTTGATAGCATTAGTCTTCTAAGGACTTGAGTCTCATTCTTAATGCTTGATTGAAGCGAAATATAGAGGGATGGTTTAGAGTGAGAAACTCACACTGGTTTAGAGTAAGGAACACTCGAAATTTCGTTATTTTGACTACCGAATAAGTAAATGGTGGATGTCATCATTTGTGGCTCAAGTCAAAAGAGGATTCTAGAAAGAAATTGCAAAAAGAATCCATGAAAGAAAGAAGATATTAGAATTTTGAAAAAAAAAAGAGGAACCAATGTGCAGTGTCGCATGAGGAAGAGAGAAGAGACAAGCGACAGCACGCGCCCGTTAGGTCATACATCTTTTTTTATTTTTATTATTTTTAAAAATAATTTTATGGGTTTGAATATTAGTCCTACTTAGGGTATTTTATTTTGGGTCATAACTCATAATTCATTCATTAATTAAAAATTTAAATTAATTAATGAAGTAATCAATTAGTTAATATAGGTTTATATGCATAAAAGTCGCGCATATGTTTACTATGCATAATATCATTTTGTGTCATATTATGTTTTAATTGATACTTTGATCATTTATATTATGTCATGCTTGGAATTACATTAATATTCTTTTCTTTGATTAGTTTAAAATATAAGCTCAAGAAAATGATATAGAATATCCTTTAAAAACGCTTTGCAATAATAATAAAGTGAAAAATCGAGAAATTAGAGAAAGCATATTTTAAAAACAAAATATTCTTAAAAGTACAAATAAAAGTGAAACCATAAATATAAAAGATAATTAAAATATTAGGTGTTGTAATAATTATATAAATAATTAATTGTACATTACAGGAGGACAAGTTTCTATAATAATAAAAAATCCTATTATTACAAAAATAAAGAATTTATTAAAAACCTTATATTCAAAATATCTAGGAACTCTAACTAATGGTGAATAATTTCCTTTAACTATACATTACCAACTAAAAAGAAAAAAATGAAATTATTATTTTTTATTCCTCTAATAATTCTTCTACATCACAAACTCTAAATACTTTAGCACATAAAAACTAATAATTTATAATAGGTAAATTCAGAAATTCTTAATATGCTTGAACAGTAATATATGACATGATAGTTTCTAACAACTAAACCTTATTTTAGTAAATTAATAGTTTTTGACATAATATTAATAATAAACCTTACATTTTGCATTAAATATAATACTATATCTATTTACGAATGGAACATAAATGGTATGCTTGAACGTAACATATTAAACACATTATAATAAATGATAATGGCTACAAATGCATATAGAACATAATTAGGAACCTTTAACCATATTATAACTAATTCATTAATAGCCAATTTTTCAAGACAATTAAAGGATGGTGGAATTGCTACTTAATTGAGTCACCAAAATATAATATACTAAAAGCAATTATGATAGATAAAGAAGGAGAAATCATATTAGATAAAAATAATGTTCTAAAAAAGAGTTACGCGTGTTCTGCCAAGATATGAATTACAAAAAAAAAACTAAAATACGAAATGTTTAGAACTAAAAAAGAGCTACTCTCGTTTTGCCAACAATTTGATGTTTCTTACGATAATAAAACTTATAAAGCTTGTAATAAATCTTCAAAAAATTATAAAAATAAAATCCTTATATGAAAATAGAGAAAACCTTATAAATGATCTAAGTAAAACCAAAATTACTAAAAACAATAATTATTCAAAATTCCTTCTCTTAAAAAACCTCTAGCTTCTCTCTACAATATGTTCTTTATTTCTTAGTTTGATAGGATCAATGTTGTTGACTTTCTCTTTTAAGTTAATGGTTATTTCTAAGACCAAATCTTCTGTCCCACTTATCCAATACCAACTCTGTGTCACTCATCCACAACCACAGATTTTTGTGGAACCGGGTTGATATTGGATAAGTAAGACAGAAGATTTCAACCGTTATTTCTTTATCTTTTCCACCTAACCATAAAAGCTATTTTCATTCCCGGAACAACTTAAGCTACAGGCAGCAAAACCATTACTCCACCACCTCTGACATTGTCTCTTTTTAGCTTCAATTAAGGTAAACAAGTTCATTCATAGGCATCTTACCATACATCGTTGGCTTCTCCTTCCAGACTTACCACCTTGGCATCTTGTTATAATCCTTCCTCATCCCATACAAACAAAATCACTGATGTTATCTCTCATTCACATCATCCTCTTTCTTCTCCTTAGCATACCATTAGTAACGTGGTCAACTCTCCCCCTCCCCTTACCTCTTATGCATTCGGTTGTGATAAAGATATATCATAAGCTTCTCCACTACTTGTGCAAACAGCTAAGATTGCTTTTGGTTCCTTCTTAGCTCCTTCACCTCCCATCCTTTCAAAGCTTGAAATCAAGTTGTAGGAATAAAGATCATAGAAGGGACTCAACATCCTCTCGCATCTATCCATGATTGAAAGTTCTTAAAACATGTGCTGCTAAATGCAGAATGATGTTATTTGGTTATTTCTTAGACAAAAGACCTTCTTTTCTTGGTATTAAGATTAATGTTGAGGCTAATTGGGTTAAATGGGGTTTAGAGCAAACTTTTATTACAAGGAAGACTATTTCCTCTTCAAGTTTAATGATGTCCCAAGAATGTTGAATGGTTTGGATCAGGACCTTTGGTTTATTTTCATAATGTTCCTATTGAGTATTATTTAATAATTTCAATTACCTAATTAGCTCTATAGGCATACTTGTTTATCTTAATGAACATACAACTAGCTTGATAAGAGTGGGATATGCTAAGGTTTGTGTTAAAATGGAGAAGGAAATGGAAATACTTGGTACTCTAAACATCTGCATATGCAAGCATTTTCTCATAGTGTTTCTTAACCAGTCATTAGTAAGACAGGAATGTGTTTTTGACAGGATATGATTAGAGAGAGTTTGTTAACTGAATTTGGATAATTAGTACCCTTCCTAGCTACAATCCTTAAAGACTAATGACCTTATAATTTCTGATGCAATTGTGGGCCCATAATATCTTCTCAAAGCTTCTCCTTTATCTTAAATTTTTGTTCACAAATCACAATCTTCTAATCTTGTGTAAAATCATATAATTTTCAGATCACTAGAGCTTAACTACTCATACATATCATCAACACATTCATGCTCGCTATGTATCAACAGCAAATTTTTTTAAGTTTTGCGGACGTTTATGCATTTGGTTAGTCATAGGTTGGGAAGTGGGGGCTTGGATTTTAACTACCATCATTACAAAAAAGAACAAGAAACTGAAAATATCAACTTCTCAACTGGTCTGTTTTGTCTGCAATTTACTGTATACATTCAGCTATGTATCCATTCTATTTACTGTATACATTCTCATTACACTTCAATACAATTGCAAATCTAAGCACTTACCACATTCAGCTATGTATACACAACAAACACAAAGAAGATTTGAATATGAAGGTTAGCTAAAGAAGGACTTGCCATTTTGATACGAAGTCCTCAAATTTCAAGTTCCCCAATGGAAGAAGATTGTTGCAGAAATAATGCAACAAACAGACCCTGTAATTGGGAATTTCAGCTCATTGATTAGTTGACTCAAGTGCAAGTAAGATATATAGTTGATGAAGGAAATGCTTTGTAATTCACAGTAGACTACTACACTACTTCAACATAGAAGGATTAAGTAAAAACCAATAACTGCAGATTCACAGTACATATATAAATGGTAAAAAGTGGTTATGAATCACATGAATCATTTCCTTCATAATAGGTTTTAAGCATGAGCAAACTCCTTTTTAGTACTTGGACATTAAAGATTGTTAGCCTCTTTGAATCGGATGCTTAAAATGTTTTGTAATTGGAACAACAGATTCCTTATTGTATATAAGAAGGTTACAAGTGATTGTCAATATGATTAACAATCTTCATACATGTGGGAGCTCATATTTGTTTGGATATTAATATATTGTCAAGTAAATTGAGAGGCAACTTAATGAAGCATAGGTATAGAGTGAAATGCATTAGGGGAAAAGTTAAAATGGAAAAATATATACTTGCCTAAAGATGAAAGAGAATTGAGAATTAGTTCAATTATTAAAGCCGTGAACAAGATGTTGTTAGTTAAAGAATATTGTAACAACCTATAAATAAAGACAGTTAGCCAAAAAACTTATAAATAAAGAATCATTGGGGGTTAAGTGGATATATATCCATATTCTTATTAAGTTGATTGATTGACAAAAGAAGTAAAAACATTTTCCTTCCAACCATAATAAAGCACGAATATTAAAAACTAGTAGTTAGCTTATCCGAATAAAACAACATCAACAAAAAGATCATAATTTTCCCCTCTGAAACTCAATTATGCACCAACGAAATAAAACCTGGGTATTCTTATCATTCCAGCATTGCACATGGGAAGAAATTCTTCAGACATATATACAAATGCACACCATTCTGAGGAAAGCTAACAATTTTAATGATGGAGTTAAAGGAAACTCACCAAGCAAAAATCCCAAGCAGATTGTCCCTCTAATTGACAGCAAACGTTACCTCGACCAAATCAGCCCTGAGGAGAAGAAAATTGCAAGTCCATGATATTCCGTATAAATGTAAATAGAAAACAAATCACCCACCATTTTAGGCATTTTAGGATTTGCAATAATTCAGGGAAAACCAATCCCATTAGTCACAGTCGGACAAGCATTGCAGTGAACAAATGCCAATAACTAAAGAAGTGAACGGAGAAAACAATCAACATTTCATTGAAAATGAAGTTTTCAAAATCCCCTTAGGCCATCACTGCAGAAACAGAAGGGAAAACAAATTTCAGGTAAGGATGCTTATATGCGACTGGTTTCGGTTCAAAATGAGAATCAAACCGTATACTATGCCTCGACGAAACCTAACCAAACAAAGCATCAAAGTAAATCAAAACATCAGAGACAGTCGAGTTCCTTATATGGACGGCCGGAATGGGTTTACATTGTTGGAGTAAAGAAGATTTTGGTTGATTCAAAAATAATCAAAGGAAATAAGAGTTTGGGACAGAAAAACGAAAGACAGGGAAGACATTGGAGAGAGCATTTCGGAGAGACCTAAAAAAAGTCACATGGACAGCGACGACGGAACCAAACAAGGGGAGAGTGATGAAGCATGCAAACCATTACCTGCTGCGTCTGCCAAGCCCAGCGAAGAAGGACGGAGAGCTGTGAAGCGCGGTGAAGAAGGAAGGAGAGCTGCGCGACTTGGATGTTTCGTTTCCCCCTCCAAACCGTAAGGTTATGTTTAGTGGGATGATAATTAATGAAATTGAATGTAGTAGCTAGATGTGATGTTAAAGTAAAATTTAGATATTTGACTCACAAAATTTGAGAAAAGCTACGTGGATTAAGAAAATATTTGAATATTTAAAACTTAAAAGTATATCACCAATGAAAGTGTAATGTGACAACAAGGTAGCTCATTATCTTGTTCTTCGTGATAGAACTAAACATGGGAAAGTTGATAAGTACTTTATCAAACAAAAACTTGAGAAGGGATTGATATATATGGTTTATATGCCTAATGTTGAACAAGTAATTGATATTCTCACAAAGGTCTACATAAGAAATAGCTTGACTACATAATCAATAAGTTGATCATAGAAGATATATTCAAGCTAGCTTAAGGGAAAGTATTAAGAATAGGAATTGGAAGTAGGATCTCTGCCTTGGTGTGTTTGAAATCATATTGATTTTGCAAATTGTCAATGATAAAAACTAGGAAATCGTATGTTATCATTAAGTTTTAAACATTATTTAGTTCTTAGTTTTATGCTTTGCATTTCCTATAAGTAGCATTGTTATATATACTTTTAAACACATAGTTAAGATTCGTAAAATGAGTTAAATTCAACTCAAGGTCAATGGATCAAATTAGATTTGACCATTATTGAATGAACTGGACTCAAACAAGTTAAGCTAATTTGAAAAAATAACATCATTTTACTCCTGGCTCAAGTCTAATTGGTTCAAGTTTAGACCATAAAAATAAAGATAGATCCAACAAATTGTCATCCCAACATGGAATGATTACTTTGAGTACATTATATCTTTGTAGTTTTACCTTTTTTTCATTTCAATCTTCATATTTTGAAAACGATCACTTACTTATCCTCATTTAATATTGTTTAACCACTCTCATCTCTTTCGAACATATTTTTAATTTTTCACTTATTAATAACTCTAAAACAATATCATATTAAAATTTTAATATTACATCATTTTTTTTTAAAAATGAAACTAAATAGGATACAATAAAGAGGTTGTGTCATAACTTAATAATATTATAACCTTGAAAAGAATTAAAAAAAAATTGAACCACAAAATAACGCTTATAGAATATGGCAAGCTAATGAGAAGGACTAAAGATATTTATCTAAAAAGAAACATAGGGTTTATTTGAAAGGCCTTTCTCTTGTTTGTTCTTACATTATGTTTGTAAACTAAAGCTTAACTAGAACTTTTGAAACAGAGCAAAGTACATACTTCAAAACTAACTTACCCTTCATCTAGAGATATTTAGCATAGTCTTTAACGTTCTTCAAAAAAGAAAAGACGTCAAAGTTTGCACATCGTGTAACTGAGAACAATATTTTCATTGCCTTTCTTCTAATAATCTAAGTATATTACAAACAAAAATGCAAAAAGAATTGACGTCTTATGTGAAACCAACCAAACATCTATAAGTCAAATCTTACGTTACTACTCCTGTATTTGACTCAACCTATAAACATTGAAGGCGGAGGGAGTTGCCTTGTGATTTGTTTATGCCAGCACCTATTCACTTCCACTATCTTATTAATACTTAGTTTCCTCTATAAATAAACTTCTGCTAGTTACTGAAAATTTTCCATCCGCCACGTTACTTATAATACATCCACAAGCTACTACCAGAAGCACAGGCGAGTAAGTTGGTCGCTGGATGCCATGCCAAATGAAGTAGCTTGGAGGTTAGGTCGCAGGAGAACTCATTGCTGCCTGAAGTTGAATTTTGATGTGCTGTATGGTCAGCTAAAGATATCATAGTGAGTATGAACCTCAGTTGCAAAATTTATATACGCATAATAACATCATTTGAGATATTAACCTTGCAGATGGAATCCACGGGTTAAGTTGCTCAAGGACAACCTCCTCGACCTTGAAGCAGAATGAAGAAGAGACTTCCTGTTTTGATATGTAACAAAAAAGGCATCACCATCACAATCTGTGACCATTACGAAGAACTTACATGGTTACACAATGACAAACATGATCAATTACTATAAATTTAAATCTGCTGGCCAATTTAACAAATACCTCCAAATTCAGATAGCTCCAATGCTTTTTATCAAAATATGATTTCATTATTTGTTGGACTGCTTAATAGTCTCCATGAATTTGCTAAACCCTACTAGATCACGTTGTCTAATTATTGGTGGATGTTCACGGTAAGCCTAAAATCAGGGAACATTTTAATAAAATCATGCCTGATGTATTTATTGACTCACCATCTTTAACTGAACAAAGTCAGCCAAACAGAATAATTGGCTAAAGAAACATTTTCATCTCGATATTGTACCAAAACTACAGATTCTTGATAGATCCTACTGGGCCCGAAGAAACGTAACTTCCCAAATCCTGCGACCTAGTTATAGCATAGGCTTTTGTATGCTGATGTCATAAAATTTGCTCGTACAAATATGCAAACCAAGTGAGTCTACTGTCATGTTGCATATTGGCAAAGTAACACATCTCTTTGATCTATATCAACAATAAAGTTTGTAGTATTGCCTGTTGAATAACTATAACACCTCACAATCAGCTAAACACACAACTTTCCCTTAGTTCAAACCAGATGCATTATTTGAAGAAATAAGGTATGAGAATCAACC
Organism: Erythroxylum brevipes; assembly: GCA_027479065.1. Classification (NCBI taxonomy): domain Eukaryota; kingdom Viridiplantae; phylum Streptophyta; class Magnoliopsida; order Malpighiales; family Erythroxylaceae; genus Erythroxylum; species Erythroxylum brevipes. The sequence continues at coordinate 12,983,542 of JANIHY010000009.1, forward strand.
TATTCGGGTTTTTGCTGGCTTCAATTGTAATCCCTTCTTCGCTGCCTCCATGTGAGAATATACGTAAAAGATTGCTAAAAGCAAATCAGGGAAGATTATTTACTAGAAATATAAAATCCCAACTCACAACAAAGTATAACATGCTACTCTTGTTTGAGGTCAACGGAAAAACCTGTAAGAACCAGTTGCAAAGTTAAGTCCATCTCCACTGACACAGCAACCAAATTTATCCAATACGGAATCATTATTATACAAATCGCATAACTGCAGAACATAGAGCATGTTGTTAACCATAAGGTAGAATCAAATGGCATAAAGTCTTCAGCTCAAACATAAAGACGAAAAACTGTTTCATTAGCACAAGTTCATGGATTGCTACAATAAGAATTCATAAGATACGAACTTTTGTTCATGAATGTGTTATTTCAGTAGTCGTCAACTTATAGTTATTTAGTTCAAACTTGAGGAGCGTAGTCAACAAATACCAATTGCTTGGTCAGCTACTTCTTCCAATCATTTGAAACAATCCCTCTTTCGACATGCACGTTCTTTTCTTGAAAAGTTAGCTTCATGAGCTATTCTAAGATAGAGAACCAATCATTGGCACTTGGCTTCTATTAGAATATACCAACAAGCTACTTTCTTCACATGTCATATATGGCCCATGCTTTCTCAAAAAAATTTCTCATAGGTCTTAGATTATTAGTAGAATTATTATTTGTCATTATTATAGAAGTGGGGTTGAGAAGTTATTTGCAGTTACATATGTTGGTTATTTTTCATGTCTAGTTATTGTCCTAGTTTCAGAGTTAGTGATACACTATTAATTCTTCTGCAATCATGAAGGAAAAGCATGTTGAATTTTTCTACAAACAAAACCAGGGTCTTCTAGAGATCTCTGGGTTCTCTCTAACCCTAAAGAAGCTCATATTGTAATCTAACATAAATAGGAAGAAGAAACTCTTGGACATACTGCCAGATTATATGCCTGAGTGGAGAAGGCCTGCAACTCGATCAGTTTCCAGGAAAACATCATACTTTGGCTCAATTACCTAATTCTGCAGATTATAAACAGGACAAGCCCCGTTACATTACATTGCTTTTGGTGCATTTGACACTATAGGGCGGAATAGACTACTACAAAAATGGGAAAGAAGGCATGGAAGCTGTACCACAGACTGCAGAACCATCCCATATGTTCCCAAGGGGTAGCCTATCCAATACCTTTGGAGAGATTAAGACAGTTTTTTTAGTGAACTCTATTTATTGCATAAGAATACGTATGCTGGAAAACTCGTTCACTTTCTGTTCAATAGTATGTACTTACAAAGTTAAGATTCTGATATATTATACTACATAAACTAAACATTTGCTTATCCCAACCACTCCCATACCCTATATAATTTTGTCAGCACACCAGATGAACTCCTATAAAAGATACTGTTCATAGGCTCAACAACTTTATTATTATGTCCAGGACATAGAATTGTATTAGAGTTCCAAACAAATTCACTGTAGCTTAAAGATCATCATCGTGTAAAATTGTTGAGATCTTAAGATGATGACAAAAGGACATGGAAGAAATGACATAGGCCAAGAAACTCATCCTTCGACCTGCCGGAATCGAACCAGCGACCTAGAGGACCAGTCCTCTGCTCTAGCCACTGAGCTAAGGTCGACTATGAGTAAAATCTACCATTTAAATAGATTTGAACATAAATGGTATTGAAGAGGGTCCAATCACAAAATTAGGCTCAAAATTGAAAAACCAGTATATAAAATGGAAATAAGGAGCTAGACTTCATGATGAGCCCTGATAACCAATGAAATATCAGTTTTACTTGGATTTAGAAGATGCAGCTGATAAGAAAGGTAGATGCAACAATGGAAACTATTAAGAGTTTATTGTTTGATCTACCGAGACAAAAACTGGATAAACATCAAATAAAAGTAAAATAAATTTCATCTTTCATCATAAATACATTTGTAAGAAAATACCTTTCTGAAGGGTAAAGCAATAAATACGTGCTCTTACCTTAGGGCGCAGGTGCTCATGAATCTTGAATACTGCAACTGGTGAAAAATCCACACGTGTGTCCCATAGCTAAAGCAAGATATGAAAGCATCACCTTGTTCAAGACATTATATATGCTATCTAATTTGGAATGCAATAATAATTGATCAAGATTCACAGAAGTATACAAACAAAGTAGGGCTTGGGGGCAAATATGATTTGATCAGGGTTAAAGACCTTCAGATTCATGTAATCACGACTCAAGATGTGCTGTCCATCATTTGTAAACTTCACATCAGATATTGAAGCAATAATTTCTGTAAATAATGATTTTGGCCCATGGGAGTTTGTATCTTGTAATCTGCAATAATGTCTCCAAAGTCATTATACCACTCTAAATACAATATGCAAGGCCTCAACATATACCCTAAAAACATTATAGCTTGTTTAGAGTGTATTAAGAAGTGAACATAAAGAATTAAATACATCTAAGCATAGTAAGGGACATAACGGTAATCAATTTAAAAAAGGATAAATTGGTAATTTGTTCATTTCAGCATGGACATGTATAATTATGAAATATGGATTAGAATGAAATCAATTGATGATATTATATGCCAATGTGGGAACTAAAGGAGGAAGAAGAATCAAATGTGAAGTTTACCTAAAGTCAACACATGATTCAATAGGATTAAAGCATATATGTAATTCTATAAATTGCATGAAATGGGTATATAAGAGAGGAGAGAGAGAGATGGTGCATATTGGGGTTTTAAATTTTCCTCGTCTCAATTCTTCTTCTTATTCACATCATTTTGCATATATAAGGAATCAAGCCGATTCTAAGTAGAAATCAAGGTAAGAGTTAGTGGTTTTTCTCCTCATCTTTAATTTTTCTTACTTTGCTCATGAAGAGCTGGAATTATAAGGTTGGAATTGAGATTGAGATACGTATTTATGGTATTTCTAGTTGGTGAATCAACTAACGTTAAAAGGAAAAAGAAGAAAAAGTACTAGAAGAGCTAGTTGGCCAATTTCAAGATTTGGGACTATACTTAGCTTAATTTCTGTTAGTGCATGATTGAATGCATACAAAGATTAATTTGGATATAGAATGGTTGCTAAAATGGTGTCTTGGTGTTACTTTGTATGGAATTGGCTAACAAAAGAGTAAAGTTTAGTAAAATTTTGTCTTACGTCCACTTGAACCAATTTCATTGTTTTGCCCATAACTCAGCCTACAGATCTCTAAATTGGTTAATTCCAATTAGATGAAAATTAAGACAGAGACTAAATACCTCTAAGATAGACCTGGTCCTAATTCTGGCTGCATGATATTAGAAATTGAAATTGAAACTGGTGACCTGATGCTACCCTGTTTTGGAGCAACTTTTAATGTTTAGTGCTTATTTCAAAGTTCTTTTAATTAGTTATTTAGTTAAACTTTTATTGTGATGTTTTAATTTTTATTTTTTAACAAAATAAATATTTTATTACTAATAATAATTTACATTAAATAAAACTTTAAAATAAATTAT
>JANIHY010000009.1:13016959-13030086 GCA_027479065.1 Erythroxylum brevipes
TGTTGAGATATGAAAATGTAATTCAAGTATTTAGTTATTTTGTGTAATTTTTGAAAGAGAACCAAACAAAATTTTGGGTAATTCGAGCCAGGTAAGTTCAGGTAATGAAATTTTGGGTTCGGGCCGGGTAAGATGAAAAAAATTTCAGGTAATTCGGGCCAAGCTCGAATAGTAAAAATTGGGCCCGAATTACCCGAATGCTCACCCCTATTCTTGACATAAAAGAAGATGTAGAAGTGCTTCTAGTCCTTGGTTAACCATTTTTGGTGACTGTTAAGTCAATAAAAGATATTGATGAAGGCAAGTCAAAATATAGATTGGGGGATGAAGAGTTAAAGTATCTAATGTCATGAATCCTGCTCTTGAACAAATTGATGTCATTAAAGTTAATGAGTCTTAAAATGATTCGTGTTCAGATATTTTGTAGGACTTTACCTTTAAAGGTGCACCAAAGTTATGCAAGTTTAAGGAAATAAACTGAAAGACAAATGCAGTAAGCGGTAACAACAAGTAGGTTATTAGAGGTCATGGAACCTATGGTAAGACTATAAAACCTATCTTTATAAGCCACCTTGAGCATGAAAGGTATGTCGAGCTAACAACGTTAAACAAGCACTATATAGGAGGCAACCCATGAATCAGTTTAGGTTTTATTCTAATTTCTATTTCATTTTACTTTTATTTTGATGTTATAATAGGTTTTGATTGACTTTTAATGTGTTTTAGGTTAGGACATTGACCATCATAATGAAATTGTGCATAATTATTATGTTAGGGTATAAATGTTAAAGGTTCATAACTTTGAGTGCAAAATTTTTAAGTTTATTTAATTATTTTTCATGTTGCACACATTTACAGAGAGATACACGCTCATATATACTTACATGGTTAGACACACACCCATGTAAGCTCGTAAAAATTTGTAAGTCAATGACTTACATGGCTAGCTACATAGTCATGTAGCAGACTTTGTAGGTCCTTGACAACCCTTAAAATTTCCCTAACACTTCATTTTTCTCACTTTCTCTTCTTTCCCTCACTCACCTGTTGTTGCCGTCTCATTCTCTTGTCCAACTTCTTGCGTTTTTCTTGCAAATTAGTGACATCCAAGTAAGTATTCTTATTAATTTCACTTGTTTATGCATGAATAATTGGGTGTTTTGCACTTTTTAGGCCTTTTTTAACCCAAAAATGCTAGGATTAGTATTTTGGAATTTTGTGAAATTTTGCATGATTTTGTGGTTACTTGTGATTTAATAGTTGAATTTCTTCCTTACCCATTTGATTTATTGATTCAATTTGATGAATTGCATGAAATCTGGATGAAATTTTCATTGGGATTGCAAATTTGTGTGATTTTGCTCGTTAATTGTTAAATTGTGATGATTTTGCATGAAATTAGGATTAATTAGTTGTTTTTATGATTAAATGAAGTTGTTTCTTGTTTAAATTCATTTTAATTTTGATTTTTTCTTGAATTTAATTCTTAAATTTTACTTATTTTGCGTAACTGTTATATTAGGATTTTTAATTTCAATTATAGGGTTAAATTTGTAATTTGATAATTATCTTACCTTTATTTGTTAATTGCAATATTTTTAATTTAAATTTTGCAATTAATTGTATTATTAGTTAATTTTACACTTATTTAATGTTTATTTATTTATTTATGTGCGATAGAATATTTCTTTGTGATTTTGCTACATGTTTAATTTTTATTTTTTAGTCTAATTCATGATCGACAAATTTGTGAGCATAAGACATAAGTGTGGGGAAAAGGGTAGTTTCATAATTTACATGCAATTTTCTCACATTTATGTAAAGTTTTAGGCACAATAAAAGGACCACAATGCATAAAGGAAGTACCAAGAAAGTGGCAACGAAGAGAAGGGTCCTTTAGAGACCCAAGGGGAGCTCGCTCAATGCAGCCACTAGAGTGTCCTCAGATCTATTCAATACCATGACACATGAGGAGTAGTATCAGTGGCTTAAGGACAAGATGTTCATAATGGGTCGCAACATTGATTGGGAGGCGTTAGGATTTATTGATTTGGTCCACATCTTGGGGACCTTATCGATGTTAGAGCCTAGTCTCAATTTTTTGAGATTGTGGAACCCTCTTATTGGGAGTTAACACTCGAGGAGCTCTCTATATTCTTTGTGGAAAAAGGACGACGTAGTTATGAAGAATCGAACACCAATCAGTTCCAAAAATTAAGGGAGATGGTCCGAATGAGCTATTCAAAATTCTCCATCACTATAGGGTTATATGATCAAGAGTTTGTGGGGCCACAAGCTTACCTAGTTTTATAGATAGACTTTTTGTATAAGATATTTTTCTTGACAATTTTAGTGTACAGTCAATGATGACAGTGACTACAACTTGAGCAAATCTAAGGCATCATATCCATAACACAGTGCTCAGATATATTCAAAGAGTATTGGGGTATTTTTCTCGACAATTTTAGTGTACAGTCAACGATGACAGCGACTACAACTTAAGAAAATCTAAGGCATCATCTCCATAACATCCAGTGATCAGATATATTCATAGAGTACTGAGCCATACGTTGAGCATATGAGGTAATAATCATAGCATAGTCAACAATCTAGATGTGTTCTGTCTTTAGAGCATAAGCAAGACGACGCCAATCTACTTAGGGCATGCATTAGCCTAATTTATCTAGTGTTAGAGCGAGGAGGGGAAGGTCAACATGATTCATGTTAGGCTTTATATGACTAAACTTGTATGGAGGATGGGGATCTTCAATAGATTATAAGAGATGCAACTGGTTGGCACCATGACAACAATAAACCTAAGTGTAATGAAACACATATGTATGGTGAGTAGACGGCAAGGAGCTATAAGTAACAATATTGACTCATTAAGGTCCCTGACAAGCTAGTAGCATTAGGAGGAGCTAGAAAGCAGCCACACATATCGGAGTAGCAACCACTACCACATTCACTACCATCCCAAATAGGAGGGTTTACACATGGGAGGATAGTATGGAAGCAGCCAGACTGCAGACATCACACCAGGACCAATTAAAGATAGCTCAATTGGAGAGACGCATGAGGCAACTCATGGATACCCAACGAACTATCCATGTATAATAGGTAGAGATTGTGGAGTGGATAGGACAACTTAAGATCTCTGTTAGATGGATGGGAGATCTACTGTTACAGATGGTAAGCCATCAAGGCTTAACTTTTCAACCTCCATCATTTAAAGTAGGTACATCATCATCAACTCCTCCACATTTTGAGGACATACAAATTGAGGACCTTGCATCAATGGATATGCCAGAGTCACCACATGATTGAGGGATGCTATAGTGTGATCTTTCTTTTCTTTTTCTTATTATTTGTATTTTTTATTTTCTTTCTTTTATTATCTTCTTTTATCTAAACATTAAATTAATGTGATTTTATGTCATCTTTGTTTCCATATTTCATTTTTTGTTTTTTATTTATATTTTGCAAGGATGATTGTATCTAATATCATATGTATCCCTCATCGAAATCAAAATTCTAAAATTTTTATTACTCAATTAAGTACCAAATTTCTTATCCTTTTTTCCTTTTTATTTATTTTGCTTATATTATGTACATTGAAGATAATGTATAATTTAAAGTATGGGGAAGGAGATTATAATTTTATTAAGCTTTTTATAACCTTTGTTATTAAATATTATTAACTTATATCCTGAATTAGTTGAAATGTGTCCAGAAATACTTGAAATTGTTATTGATTATTGACTTGAATTAGTATGCAAAAGGTTGAAAGTTAGAATAAACTTGCTTTTATAGGTCATATTTTTAGTAGTCATTGAGATAGTTAATTTAAATGAAAATGGCATATTATTTATACACAAAAAAAATTATAAGCTTTTGAGCCAAAGAGAAAATGCATCAATATTTAAGCTCTTTAATTTCTTTCATGTGTGTTATCATGTATAGTTGACTAATTCTAAAACTTACTTTTATTATACATATTGAGACCACATTTCTAAATTAAAAGCATTGAAGTGATAAAGGCACTTATATTCAACATTTCTTTAGCCTATTTTTTTGATAATTACCCTACCATATTTTATCGCTTAGGATTAACTAATTTTGAGCCTTAGCCATTTTCGTTGATTATAACTCCATTATTAACCTATATCTTGTCTTTCTTGAAGCCTTTTTATTAATTTGAACCTTGAAGGTTATTTAAATTACTTGATTATTTGAAACTTGAAATTTGGAAATGTTCAATATTTCATTAATTCATTGAGATTTCAAAAAAGTGTGTTAAGGTTTTGGTACCAATGGATTTATAATGTGAACAACCTAGAGTGTGAAATAATAAGTTTCATGTAATTCTTGAAATCTTGTTTTTATATATTCCCTTTAAATTTATCGCCCCTTTTTTAATCCCAATCATTGCTTACCTAAGCCTCATTAAATCCTTATATCAAGAACTTTAGATTTTTGTTTCTAGTTTACTTATAAGTGGTGAAGTTATGATTGCAAGCTTATGGTTAATAGTTCTACTATGTATTAATTTGAGAGTTCTTATACTTTTCACCCTAAACACTTGAGTGCATTAAGTGAAACCTTGGTAATGGTGTAAAGATTTGTGTTTTTGAGTTCGAAAAGATTATTAATATGAATATTATTGATGTTGACTTATGAAGGTTAGTTCTAGGATAACTTGAATCTAATTGTATGTTAATTTGATCAATATGATATGATAATTTAGAGTGTGGATGGACAGGTTGAAGTTAATAAAGGATGGATGTTTGGATGAAATCGTGGGATGGTAAGAAGATTTGAAGCAACTTGGACCTACACAATCGTGTATAATGACTGTGTAAGTCTCTATAAATGTGTGAGATTTGAAAAATATTGTTTTTGGTCATTTGAAGTTACACGCCCGTGTATATTGATATATTCGATTGTGTATATTTCCCATGTAAGTCCCTCTGTGCTCGTGTAAAATCACAAATTTGGGTATTTCTAGAATACACAGTCACTCAACGCTTATGTATGTGGATTTATATATATCCCAGAAATCCTAGTTTTTACTTTAAAAGGATGTGAGCATAGGCAAATACAAGGAGCTAAGTTTTAGAGAGTTTTTAAGTTGTAAAGAACATAGAGAGGTGAAAAGTTCTAATCAGAGGATGAGGAAAACAAGAAAAATATGTCAAAAGATTTGAGAGATAACAACAACCATTCTAATTTTGTGAAAAGATCCGTTAAAAGAAAAAGGGAGATTTAAAATTACGATTTCTTTGTTTTCTATTAGTTCTTCTACATGTTTATCTTTGGTTTTGTTTTCTATGAGTGGGAACTATATTTGTTTAGTGCCTAGGTTTAATGAACCCTAAGTTGTGGTAACAATACGATTTGATCTTTTATTTAATGCAATTGTATTGATTGATTTATTGCGATTCAATTATGTGTTTTATACTTGTTTTAATATAACTAGATTATTAGTTCACGACTTGATTTCATATGATTAGGATTGAGAAATCCTTTTATATGGATAGATCTACCATAATTAAAAGGAGTTATATGCAAACTTAGAGATAGGCCAACATAAATCCTCTAAACTAGGATCAAACCTAATAGTGAAATTCATAAATCGCTAATGTAGTCCTAGGGTTTTAACTAGAAATATTTCTGTTAATCAACTGATAGATTAGTTGTTAGTAGTCTTGAAAAAGATATTAACATAAGATAGGAATTTTTACGATTCAAGAATCAGTAATACAATTGTATGAAAAAGGGTTAATATTTTAAGATTCTTAAGGGAATTCATTACCTAGACACTATTGGTTAATATTGATTTTTCTTAATACTCTCCTTTTTTGAGTTCATTATTGTTTAAATCTTAGTTCATTTGTTTAGTTTAAATTTTAATTGAATCAGCAATCTAAATCAACAATTAGATAATAGAAAAGGGGCAATTAATAATACTTATAATCCTCGTATAATCAACTCGTACTTGCATGTGTTAGCTACAGTTGGTTTTTAACAATAATTTATTATGAACATAGAAAGCATCAACCAACAATAAACCAAAAACTTATTATTACTAGTAAATTAAGTTATGAACTAACAAAATAAAAAAATGTATATATAAGCACACTCATCTTTAAGTAAAGTTTCACAAGTGTTATAAACTAAAAAATGGCACAATAAATAGGAAATATTTGATTTTTAGTATCTTTACTACTATTAGCTAACAAAACCCCATTAAGATTTTTTTAAAAAAAAAACCTTATCTAGCCCTAATATCCTTCTATAATCATCCATTTTACTTTTTAAAAAAAAAACTCAAAAGCTATATGGAGTTTCACAAAAACTAGTGTTACTCTAGTGAAAAAAAGATGTTTCAACTTTTATCTTTTATGCTGCCAAGATTAAATCTTTATCATAATCTCACAACTTACCATTATCACATCTATGGCATACTATTTAACAAAAATAGTATTCATATCATATAAACTAATAGGTTAAATTTCAATGATATCTCTAAATATATTAGTAATGAACCACTTTGTCAAGGATCTGATGGCTAATGCCTAGGTCTCTCTTGCCCTCCTTTAAAGTTTTTGCTGATATACTATAATACAAAGTTTCATTGTCATCCTCACTGTTATAAAATTTCACTTCATCTACAATATCCTTAGGATAGAATTTGTTACTTATACCATATCAATTCATACCCATAGAGTATCTCTCAAATGGATCACCCTCAAAATTTCCTTTATAATGCACAAGTGTAGTCACGTCTTTTGTCTCTATACTTTAAAAAGAGCAATAATTTTCAGTGAACTATTTTAGTTATTAACTTAGAAATGACTTAAAAATTCTGTTGTGCTTTTTAAGTAATAACCTTTGATTCATTCATATTTAGTTTACAAGTTTTTTATATTTTTACATTTTCTGTTTAATAATGTAAATTTATTCCCATTAATGATAGTTTAATTAGTCAATTTATATTTATATTTATAACTAAAATCATTTTCAAATTATTAATAATTGATAATTAGACTGAACTAATAATATAGATCTAACTTTGAAAGTATCCTATTAACTTTACAAGTAAGATATCAATTTCACACAATATGGTTTGCATGAATTGTTGATATATAAAAATTAATAAGCATATGACATGTAATTTAGGGTGTTATAGAATACCAATAATTACTTTAAATTATACTACACATGGATTCTTATAGTTTAATGTCTCATATACATGTATGGTATGTTGAACGAGTGATTTTTCATTCATTAGGTGATTTAAGGCCTTAAAACGACTGTGAATATGCATGTACATACGGTGTACAATGAATGATTTGGGCTAGAATGGAGCGTGCACTATTTTGTTATCTAGAACATATTATCCAAAGATAAAATTGTGAGTGCATGAGTTTGTTGGCTCAGACAAATCAATTGATATCTATCCAAGATAGGTATAAGGTATTGTGCAATATAGTTTATTGTACGTGTTGCATTTATATATTATTTATTTTAAAACTTCTGTATGACATTATTTTATATGATAACTACTAGGACAGACCTGGTTCTGGGAAAGGGTAGGAAAGGTACTTATCTAGGTCTCACTCTTGACTTTTAGAAAAGAGAGTGTGAGCTAAGCGAACTCAATGAACGCTAGAATTTTTATTCAAATCATATTTAACTATTTAAATCTTCCTAAAACAAATTCATCTCAATGCGTATAATTCAATATTTAATATGAAACATATATACTTCCAGAAGTCAAGTTTCTCAAATCGTTTTTCAAATAAATAGTGGGGGCATTAAAAATGTCATGAATTTCTTCATAACATAGCCTATCACTAACTTCTTTGTCATATGGTACCTTGAGGCATAAAGTCACAGAGCTAGTTTTGCATCGTTTACTTGCGATTATTACCCACTAGTTACAGAGTTGGTTCTACATCGCTTACCTATACTAAGATAACTGCTATACAATAGTAGTTACGGAGCTTGTTCTGTATCGCTTACCTGCAACTGATCAATCACTAGTTATAGAGCTACTTCTACATCGTTTGCCCGTACGAGGTTAACAACTATATACCGATAGTTAGAAAGCTGGTTCTACATCGCTTACCTGCAACTGGTTAACCACTAGTTACAAAGTTAGTTCTACATTGTTTATCTGTACAAAGATAACCGTTATACATCGGTATAATAATATGTATAAAACCTATTAGTATATCATAGGCTAAAAAACCATTTCCTTTTTATCAACCAATAATATAATCTTAATATAAAATCAAATCATAAAAGGTTTAACTTTCAAACTTTAATTCGTATATTGCTAAAAACATAAAATTATACTAACAATATTCACTTATAATACACCATTCACATAAGACTCATAATCTATATTCACTTCACGATATAATAAAAATCATTTTCATAAAATGCCTTTAAAATGCACTCACCATTAAACAACTTTATCGCCAAACACACTCACACGTTCTATACATTTCCTTTACCTACACAAGCGCATTTTGCTTAGACATTTATTTCTAAATTCGAAAATAAGACATTAACATTATAAATTCAGTTTAACTGAATTCGAGATTAGTATTTAATCACGTAACACGTACGCTAATCGTGTTTCCGTTTACTACTGTAAGATAACCTATTGTTCTCCGTTTCCAATTCTAACTTCAAAAGTCACTTAAAACCATTTTTTTACGCATTTTAACTTATTAATTTCTTTAAAACACTATCTTACTCAACTTAATTTACCATATCATGATTATGCATGATGAGTTATGGTTATGACCTATGTCCAGAATCCATACCTCCACTTATTCCTTATTTTTCACATAGCAAACTTTCAAATTAGGCTTTGAAGTCTTCTAGAAATTTGTTCCGCTAAGTCTCTAGTTTCCATATCATAAAAAATAATGCCATTTAAACTTTTAAATCATGAAAAATACTAAATATCACAATCCATTTTAACACAGAGACAATATCAGGTTAACCTTTTCAATCTCAAACTTAGATATCATTCATCCAGAATTTGGTATAGGTTTATGTTAGAGATTTTTAGTACTATGTCTTAGCTTTCATCTTCAATTTAAATCACTCAATTTGGAATTCTGTAGGCTAATTTATGGCCAAAACAATGAGACTAGTTCAAACTAACCTAAGACAGAATTCTACTACATGTTCTTCTCTTATTATATTCAATCAATTTTATGTAAAGAAACAAGAAAATAACACCAAGAAACTATTGATCTTAAACACATCCTTCTCACTTAAAACAAACCATAAAAATAAAAAATTTAGGTTAAGAAAACTTACTACTTTCTTTCTCAAATGTTTTGGGTAAATAATGAAAACTTAGGTTTGATCAAGGTTTCTCCAAATCTACATCAAAACCATCAGTAATGGAAGCCCTCTTCTCTCCTTAAACGACCTTCAACCTTTTTTTCTCTTTTTTTCACTTTTGTTTTTGCTTTCTCACGTTTAGTCTCTCAAACACTCACGGTTATGTTCAAATGAAGCCAAAAGTTTTGCTTTATCTTTATATACTTACTTAATGCTTTACACATGTCAATGTCTTAATGGTTGTCTATAATGACTAATTATTCATTTAATAAATGATGCTTAACCCTTAAGAAAGCCTTTAATTGGTCATTAGATGTGACTCACTAATCCACTCATACCATTATACACAAAAGAACAAAATGCCCCTTTAAGGAGTTTAATTCACTACTAATCGAACTACATTTCAAAAATATTCTGCAATCGTCTTATCATCAAATTGACCATGAAGTTTTTTAATTAGAGTCAATACTTATCGATTGGATACTTTAAAAATGTTCGAATAAGTTTAAAATCATTAATTCCCATTACTTTCTAAAAAAGGCATTTAATCCTAAATTTTTGGAACACCCGGAATCCATCCTATCGAACTTATTTTTGATCTATTTCATTATCATTTAACTCTAAAACTTATTATAGATATTTTTCATTATTTTGATGTTGAGTCCCACAAAATTCACTATTCATTCAAAAATATTATTCACTGAAAATAAAAAAATTATTCAATGAAAGGAAAGATTTGGGGTTTTACAATTATACAAAAAAAAGACCAAAATTCCCCTTTAATGAGTTTAATTCACTAACTAATTGATCTACGTCACGAAAATATTCCCCAATTGCCTTATCATCAAATTGACCATGAAATTTTGTAATTATGGTCAATACTTATTGATTAGATGCTTTAAAAAATTTTCAAATGGGTTAAAAATCATTAATATCCATTACTCTCCAAAAAGGATATTTTAGTCTTAAACTTTCAAAACTCTAGAAATCCATCCTATCGGACTTATTTTTTATTCGTTTCATTATCATTTAACTCTAAAACTTATTCTGGATATTTTGTATTATTTCGAGTTTGGGTTCCACAAAAATTCACTATCTATCCAAAAATACTATTCACTGAAAATAAAAAATAAAAATTATTAAGTGAAAGGAAAGGTTCAGAGTTTTATACCTATCCCTATTTTGCCTCATTTTGTTCTTTACAATGGCCTACTCTTCACACTCATAAAGAATAAAAAGAGGCAAAATAAAGGTCATCTTTTTACTTTAGTCTAAGCTTATAAAATATTAGGAACGATCTTTGTGGAGGAAGAAGATGTGCTACAATAATAATTTATAGCACACAGTCTTTTTTCTTATTTGCTTATTTATTTAATTTTATTTATATGATGACATATCAGTAAATTTTAGGTGAAGAATTCTCAAATATTGGGACCAGAAGAGTAAAAGAGATGACTCTCAGCTTATTGAATCCTTTGGTTAAATAGTTAAAAAGTTTATTTCTTTATAAGATTATAGAACAAAAATGGGATATAACTAATGGATGATTGTATATATCTTACATGATATGCAATGAATTTGAGAAACTACACATACGGGCTGCAAGTCATGTGTTTTTGTCCCAGACGGGAATGATTCCTTGAGCTGCTAACCTCTTACGCACCCAGAATACAATATGCTTCCCAGTAATTTTCTTTTCATCGATCAGAAAAGGCTCCACAGTGCTTATCTCTGAGCCATATGACGATAAAGAAAAGCCTTTAGGACCTGTCCAACCACAACAACCAATGAATGATGATGCTAAGCTGTTCTTTTAGCTTGTACATGTATGCATGTATGGATGTATATACGTATGGCTTTAATATGTAGTTACCTGTGAGAACTCCGTCAGGAAAGAAAGCCCAAAAGGAGTAAGGCTTGCCCTTCTTCAGAAATGAGCCTTCCAACTGTTACATTAGTTCCAGAGGAAAAGTTAATTAATGGGACTTGATATGAAACCAATATAGGTAATCAATGAGGAAAATGGGGGTAGCCTGACTCTGTTATCTTGGAAAGACAGGTCAAGTTCTGTAATATCTTCTTCAGCTTCAAGGGTTGTTTTAAGTGAAGGAAGAACGTCCTCATCCATCAACCGAGGAAGTGGCTTTGGAGGAGCTTTTGCTGCTGGTTTGGGCCTGACGGGTTCTTTTGTTTCAACTGCTTTCACTTCCTTTTTCTCATTCTCAGCAGCGACTAATGAATCAAATAGTCAATGTAGGTTGAGGCTTTATGCAAACAAAACATAGTGACTGGAAGGTCACATACCTGCGAAACTGGATGATTCTTGCACCGCAGAGCAGCTTATACATCTTCTCAATGTCATGGAATGGCTAACCATCTGCTGGGTATGATTGCAGTAGCAGAAACATGCAATGGAATGAAATAAAAAGAGAATGGATTAATTAAGTAGCAAGAAGTAAGATTTTATATATTCCCATTCTAAGAAACCGGTCTCACCCGAAAGCATGTGCCCTTAACAACCCAAGATTAGCAGAAGCTGTCTTTCTTTTTACTATCAGTAATACATCAATTCCAATTAGACTATGATTTCCCCTATTAATGACACAGAAAACAAAATCATTCATCTCTTGTAAAAGAGTTCCAAACAGAGTTTGATCTTTGAAACCTCATCTGCTCTTTACATACATGGTATTAAAAACCTCATTTGCATCACTGCTGTAACAATTCGGACAAGGCTCCAATATGATATGTTCTGAGCCATACACGAATGACAGAAGGTCCACGTACCATATGGAGATTGTAGAAGGTGGTCCTGCGTGTGGCATGTCTACTCAAGTATGCAGGTGATGGTGTGAAGCCGGAAACTCCCATGGATCCACCTCCCCCTAGACCTTGTGTTTCCAGTTTATGAACCACCATATTCATTTAAGAAATGTAGACAATAAATCTCTTACTTTTTCAATATTTTGTCTTTTGTCGTCTTCCTTTTTCTTTACTTGTAAAGAGGACCAGAAGCAGAGTTGAACAGCAAGCTGGAAGAGGGAGTCTTCCATTCCTGATCCACACAATGCTAGGTAGAATATATGCCACTGATTGGTTTTTGGTTTTACTTAGTGGTCCTGGTCCACCATTATCTGTCAATTATTTGTTTTTGTGTTATTCTCTAGCATGTCAAGTAATTGTAATTCTAATCGCTTAGCCAACCATCATTTATAAACTTAGTGCACGCAGAACTTAAAGTTTGACTTCATGTAACTAAAACATGCTTAAGATGTGTGATATGCTTTACATAGGATTTAGGTCCTAGACATTGTTTGTGTCATTGTGCTTTGCTGGCGTTATTGCTCTAGTGCAAAACTCTACTTCTAATAACATAAATTTGCATATGTTTCTTAGCATTGTACCATAAATCCTTAATTTTTCTCTTCACTTATACAATATTAAGTGTCTGTTTGTTTCAGCTTTTGGAGGGTGTATAAGCACTTTTTTTCACTACAAAAGTTGTTTTTAAAAAAACTGAGTGTTTGTTTATAAAATCCAAAAGCATTTTTTTCTTCATAAAAATGATTTTTTCAAAAGCTAAAATACAACTTTATGAGAAGTTCAAATTTGGAGCTTTTCAAAAAAATAATTTTTTCATGTAGATTTTTTAAATCAATTAATGAGTCTATTTTTTGTCTCTTTTACCTTTATGCTTTACACATAATTTCTATAATACCCACAAACACATCTCCACATTTATTTTGAGATTTATA
>JANIHY010000009.1:13039841-13055434 GCA_027479065.1 Erythroxylum brevipes
ATAAAATAAATTTTCAATTTTATAAAATTAAAAATAATCTCTCAAAATAATTTTAAATTATTATTTTATTCAAACAAAATTCTAAATTTTTTCAGTTTAGTCCTAAATTTTTAAAAATTTACAATTCTGACGACCGATATTCTATTTATTGACCAGTACCAATTAAAACTTTTTTATTCAATACTAATTTTTTTTCGCCGGCGATGCGTTCGGCCGATACGATATTCTAAACATTACCCCATGGACAAACAATCAACCGCTGCAACCAAAGTGACATGAAATTGAAAACAACCTTTAACTTTAATGGAATATAGTTTAATGCGTACCTAAATCATTATGCTGCAGAGACAATGACGTTCTTTACTTTCTTTTTATCCATACTCGTTTGTTAATCTCCAATTGTTCGTTTCTTAGAGAGAGAGAGAGAGAGAGACGGAGGAGCAAAGGGATCCTGATACAGCGAGATGGAAATGGAGGTCGGCTTCTTGGGGCTTGGGATAATGGGCAAGGCCATGTCCATGAACTTGATTAAGAGCGGCTTCAAAGTCACTGTCTGGAACAGGACACTCTCCAAGGTTTCTACTTTCATTTCATCCCTTATCTTAGGCCTATGCTTTTGGATATATGAGTCCAAGACCATTAGTTTTCCTTATTAAGGTGAAACAAGATTCAGTTTTTGTGATGAAACCATCTTAGTATGATTACCACACGTCAAATCGGACGTAAGACTATTGATTTGTCCAGTTAAATGGCAGATATTTAACCTGGACAGGTATCAAGTTCTGACTGGTGCTGTAAATTTGCAGTGTGATGAACTAGTTGAGCTTGGTGCCTCAATCGGGGAAAACCCAGCAGCAGTGGTAAAGAAATGCAAGTTTACAATTGCAATGTTGGCTGATCCTGCCTCGGCTCTTTCGGTGTGTATGCTCTAACCGGTCTTGTGTACTCCCTTTGTTCCGTTATGGTACCCTAGTTTGGCTCTCAGTTAAGTCCTTATTTCACTGTTTGCTTTAGGTTGCTTTTGACAAAAATGGTGTACTCGAAGAAATTGGTAATGGAAAAGGCTACATTGACATGTCAACTGTTGATCCTGAGACTTCTACTAAAATCCATGAGGTTATTTCTTATTCTATTAATTTCCGACCTTCAAGTTGTTATATTAACGTGAAGATGATTCTGTAACCTCTTTATGTTGGGAGTCTACCTCGATAGCGCAGGAGTAAAACAATAATAATAATAAAAAAGAAATACGATTTTCTGATTGAGCTAGACTCCAAATGTCAACTGTAAAAGTCGAAAGCACTGGTCTCTATTCATGTTGTTGGCATTCGTTGTGTGAGCAAAAATGTTTGGTCTGAGGTCAAACTTTGGAAAGTGGTAAGTATGCAGACACTGCACCTCTCTCCGGAAGCTAGCAGTTCATTTAGGTTTGGACTACTTTGTGGGGATAACACTAGTAAAAAGCCCTTCGTACTCAGTTTGTCGCCAGGACGACCTCATTACCACTCAGCTTCATGTTCTGACAGTTGCAAAATGGCTTATGACGTTGAGATTAGTTACAGGGTGTCATCACTATTAGATGAACGGTTTTAAGACCGTTGGAGCTATCTAGTCGGCCTCTGAAATTCTAAAAGACTAATGGTTTTTAACTTGTTATGCTGTTATCTGAGTCTTATTTTCTTATGTTCATTTATAAAATCATCACGATTTGCAGTTGATGATTTCAGGCAATCACGTCAAAGGGGGGTTCCTTCCTAGAGGCACCTGTTTCTGGTAGCAAGCAGCCTGCAGAAGCTGGTCAGCTGGTAATCCTTGCTGCTGGGGATAAGGTAAACCGATGAATTGATCAATGAGTTATCTGTCTCTTGCTCTCTTCTGTTGTCAAGTCGTACGCAAGATGCAAATTTGTTGCTCAAGGCTTCTTCTCACCAACACAAATGTCAGGCTCTGTACGAAGAAGCAAGTAAAGCATTTGATGTCATGGGGAAAAAATCTTTCTTCTTGGGGCAGATTGGAAATGGAGCAAGAATGAAACTTGTGGTCAATATGATAATGGGCAGGTAAAAGTTTTTGTTTGAATATCATCTACATGGGCAATAAATATACCAAAACGTTAAATGTTACAAGTGTTAGGCATGCGAGTCATTCTTGGGAAGTATATCCACTGCTAAGTTTAGATGTCAAGTTAAAGAGTTCATTACGTGCATTCTGTCGTTGTGATAAAACTTTTCCATTTAGGTTTCATGCACATGCTGCTTGCTGCAGGCTAAGAATTTGGTAATAGTTATGGCAATTGTCCCAATCTTTGTTCTAGTAATTAAATAATGTGCTTTACACTGACTGGGTTGCGTTGCTGATAATATTTTGGTATTTTGTATGACAGATTCCATAATTATAACTAAGAAAACAATGATTTCTCCAACATAAAAGAAAGTGATTAAGAATAACAAACTATGAGCTACTAGTGATGAGTTATTGTAAAAAACATGAAAACTATGAGCTACTAGTGATGAGTTATTGTAAAAAACATGAAAACAAGCATGGCAATTGATTAGGATGGATACTAATACTTTGATAGCGATAGAAATTATAGTATTTGCTTCAGGTTTCATTTGTGCATTTTCAGGTAATAAAGGTCCCCAGAATTTATATTAATAATATAGTTTTTACCTTCAAATGCTTTATTTTGAAATCAATGTTCCATTTAAGAAGTCATTTTTACTTGTTCCAACAAAATATTACTGTCAGATGTTGTTACTTGAAAGTGTTTCTTTTCCCTTTTTTCACCTCTACATGCGACCAACTTGCTACGAGATGTGAATTGGTAAGATGAAAATTAGTGAAGTATCACTTTTACACTTGGAGAATATCTATCTCACCTTTCCGTGCATGACATAATACGCTTACTTTTCCCTAAAAGTTTCAATGTGTTCATGTTGCTGGATGTAAATTATGATGTGCAGTATGATGAATGCATTCTCAGAAGGACTGGTACTGGCGGAAGGTAGTGGGCTGAACCCTCACGATCTTCTTGATGTGTTGGTAAGATAACAAGAACAAGTTTCATTTCTACTTATGTTGGATTAGGGGTTGACTTCTTTGAGCTTCGGTTGGGCAGGACCTGGGTGGAATTGCTAATCCAATGTTCAGGGGCAAAGGACCAAATATGCTCAAGAGTAATCACACTCCTGCATTTCCTCTGAAACATCAACAAAAAGACATGAGATTGGCTCTTGCCCTTGGGGATCAGAATGCTGTTTCAATGCCAGTTGCAGCTGCTGCAAATGAGGTTATACTCATCTTTAACTTTAATTTTCTTTTAATTTGACATCAGAGGATGGTTTATTACAGATTCTATAAATGGTCTATTTCTGAAATTAAACTGCACTGGATATGACTGAGTGTGAAGATACGGTCTTCCGTTAAGAAAATAGTGGCTTGAGGCTAAACGGTAGTATTTAATTGGTTCTTCCTAAGATAGTTATCTAATCGGTTATGGGTTCAACCTGCATTTATGTTTATGTCTACAGATGTATATGGATGTGAACATCTGATGGTGGGTATTACCATCTGGAGTATTCTTGTATGGGTAAACTGGGATTAGTAGTTTATTCTCTTATCATAAATGAGAAGTTGTGGTCGTCCAGGACGTGAAAGTGGAAGAAAATCTGAAACGATTGTTTTTGGTATAACAAAAAGGACGTATATACGTAAAAGTTCCTCACTCTGTACATCTTCCAAGATTTGAACCTGATTAAATGGTCTATAGTAGTAGGTCTAGCCTTAGTGATCAATCTGCAATCAGTTTCTAATGCTAATATGGATGCTTCAATTTTCAGGAAGCAACCACTATCCACTTAAAACGTCTAAATTTTGTTGCAGGCTTTCAAGAAGGCTAGGAGCATGGGATTGGGAGACCTGGACTTTTCAGCCGTTTACGAGGTGGTGAAGATGCACAAGGATTGAATGACATTTGACATGACACGAACCCCGCATTTAGGTGTAGACCTTAGAAAGTGGAAGTGTCGGACGTTGTTATGAAGTTGAGAATTTGTTAATCTTAATGCAATGTCATGTTTTGTTACCAGGAACTTGTTTCAGAAAATAGCACGCGTTATTGTATGAAAACACTCGGAACATTGTAAATGCTACAGAATAAAATGTTTAGTTATGTATTTTCACAGCGCAATGATGTTTCCCTTTCTCTGAGGATTTGGTAAATGAGCGAATGCGTAATGTTACATATTATCTCAACTAAGCCAGACTCGGTAGAAAAAGCCCACAAGACCGGTGAAGATGATGGAAATTCGTACTGTTTCTTCAAAGCCATACAAGTTCTAACACTAATTTGTGTCCACCAGTTCAGATATTGTCTTGTAGACACAGATTTTCTAAGGTCTTCAAATGGCGACGACTGGCCAGACATGTGGCAAATCAAAATTGCAATATCCTTTATCCAGTGAATGAAGCCAGCCACGTGGGAATTGGCAGTTGGACGGCCAGATCCTATCCTCATCTAAAACTGTATCAGCCGAGATTTCAAGCCAACAAGTGGCGGCTTGGCTTTCGTTGCCTTGCCTTTTTGTTTTTGTTCATAATCATAATCATACTCGTGCATTGCCATTAGTTCCACAGCGTAGAGTTAGAACCTAGAAAAGAAATGGCAACGCAAGCACTTGTTTCATCGTCTCTCACCTCTTCCGTTGAAAGTGCCAGACAGATTCTAGGGGCAAGACCAACTCAGTCTTCATTTGGATCCTCCAGAAAAGGTTCCTTTGTGGTCAGGGCAGCTTCTACTCCTCCCGTGAAGGTACCATTTTCTCTCTCATCATTATTTGTTTTTCTTTTTCCCAGTTCGAGATGCAGATTGTAATCTGATGGACTAAAACATTTTCAGCAAGGAGCTGACAGACAACTGTGGTTTGCTTCAAAACAAAGTCTTTCCTACTTGGATGGAAGGTATGTTCATGTATGGTATAATTCTTGCGTGTTGCATGGACTTTGCTGACATAGTTAGTGCTAACCAAGAATTAAGTGAAATGGTTTGTTCTTGTTCACCTTCACGGGTTTGGCCAGATGGCAGAGAGGTAGGTAAGTTAGGACTTGGGAGCACTTTCTCAATTGCCAGGGGTCCAGGGTTCCAATCTTATTAGTTATCTCTAATTTTGACGTAAAGTGAAGGGGCAGCTAATTGAGTTTCGTTTTGGATCTTTCCCCGTCCCCCACAGCCTTCCAGGTGATTATGGATTTGATCCACTTGGCCTCTCCGACCCAGAAGGCACAGGAGGCTTTATCGAACCAAAATGGTTAGCCTACGGTGAGGTCATCAACGGAAGATATGCCATGTTAGGTGCTGTAGGTGCTATTGCTCCGGAAATTCTTGGAAAGGCAGGTCTTATCCCACCAGAAACAGCCCTTCCCTGGTTCAAAACTGGTGTTATCCCACCAGCAGGGACATACGATTACTGGGCAGATCCATACACCCTATTTGTGTTTGAGATGGCACTCATGGGATTCGCAGAGCACAGGAGGTTTCAGGACTGGGCAAAACCAGGGTCAATGGGAAAGCAGTATTTCTTGGGGCTTGAAAAGTACCTTGGAGGGTCCGGAAACCCCATCTATCCTGGTGGACCATTGTTCAATCCTCTTGGTTTTGGAAAAGATGAGAAGTCCATGAAAGATTTGAAGTTGAAGGAGGTGAAGAATGGGCGATTGGCCATGTTAGCAATCTTAGGCTACTTTATACAGGCCCTGGTAACTGGTGTTGGACCTTACCAAAACCTTTTGGATCACTTGGCTGATCCTGTCAATAACAACATCTTGACCAGCCTCAAGTTTCATTAAAATTCACGCTTGTCCATTTACCCCCACCATTTGCCTCTCTTTTTCTCTGCTACTCGATGTAACCATCCTGTGAAAAGCTTGACTGTAATTTCTTGTGAGAAATGGCATATTAAGGAGTATGATAGTCTTTTCATTTCTCTTTCTTTCTTCCGCCCATTTCCGCATAATGTCTAATTCTGGAGAAAGATTGTGATAAAAAAAAATCAACCAAGTGTGAATACGGCATTTTTCATTCGATTTCAATAACAAAACGGACTGTTAGCAACGTACTTTCTATTACAACCGACCCCAAGGCCATAAGTTAAATTGGAAGAAGACATTGAGAACATTATTAATGTAAACCAAAGCAGATGTGGGTCTTAACTTCTGAAAAGCATCTTATACAGGTCCACACTCATTAACGTAATAATCTTGCCTCTGATCAAGCAGCCTGAGCAACAGGTTCGTTTGCATTTGATTCAATCCTGCAAACACCATTGATTAGTATGAAAGACAGTAAAATGTTGCTGCAGAAAATCTAATAAGAGAATATAATCTTGTAGCAGGAAAAGTAGTAAGTCCATTTTGGTGCTTTGAATTTTTGCCCAAAGTTGGGGTACACGGAAAATTTCTCAGTACGTGAATAATTAGGATAAAACTCCAAGATTGCTTTGGACTTGGCGCAAATTTCATTATCATCACAAATATACTCGTCAGGAGAAGTGATCAAGTTAGCTCAAACAGCTTCAAGTGGCGTTGATAAATTTAAGCAAATGTTAAAGACGCAGATACCCCTTTCCACTATCTTGATCTTGTTCTAAAGTTATATCAGATGCATGCACGTTGCATTTGAACAAGACATCATAAAGACTCATCCCTGGTCTATCTGTTATCTTTGCTCAAGAGTATGAGAAGGGCACTCTCTCTACCTCTGCATTCCTTCCCCTACTTCCATCCTGAAAAAGCTTCCTATCTTCACTGCCATGCCCACTTCCTTGGATAGATTGTTTAACAGTGTCTGTACGGCAGAGAGAGAGAGACATTAGTTTCACAATGCATTCAGAACACAAATGGATAATGGACAATAATGCACACATGTGCATACATATAGGTACATATATGCAGAGAGGGAGAGGTTTGGTGACCATGACATACCCCGACACTTATTGCATCATTGATGATGAACTTTTGCTCCATAAGAACAACTTCCTCATAATATTTACGCAGGCGACCTTCAATCATTTTCTCTATTGCCATCTGTGATTTTCCTGTACTTTCTGCCTAAAACAACTTTAGTTACTAGTTTCCAGTGGCAAAACAGAATGATTAACAACATAGTGCACTTCAAAAAACTATCAATATAGACATATGTCACACCCCCAACATTCATTCACAACTCTAAGTCAACACCTGATATCTGAACCAAAAGTGGGGAACAAAGAAGAAAGAACAAGTGGGAAATGAGAATTAGGTAAAACCATGACATTTGGAAACTAAACCATTTATTGTCATCTCCATCAGTTTTCCTAAGCAACAGGCGTAGTCATTAACATGCATCTTTAATTTGTTTATACTAGAAGCAATAGTCAACCACAAAAATGAATAAAAATCTACTTTTGTGAAACAGGATGCAAATTCTCATGGATTCATAGACTAGGGTAATTTATAAAGGTAGAACTCAATGAATAATCAGTTACTGCTCGTATAAATGAATAACATGTCAGAAGAAATTGTGCATAAGAACGTATTTTCAAAATAGTTGAACATTTGAAAAGTGTCCTGTCTTTATAACTCATCTGGGGTCCAATGTTCAACTATAGTCATTGCTTTATCAGAGAAAATTCATATTCTTCTTGGCCTGCAATCTTACATCTTTACTGACCAGAAAAATACCATCCTGATAGAAATATAAGTGAAGCATACGTCCTAGAATACATATTTCTACAAGTCCAAGATCTTTCAAAGAAGGTAAAGGTTGAAACAAATGTGGGGACCAAAATTATGTATAAAGATGTCATACAAAATAAATGGATCTCCACGACCAAAGAACAGGCGCAAATATTAGCAGGAAACTATAATATCCTAACTTCCCATTTTTAACTTGTAAGATAGAAAGAGGTTTGCATTTCTTGATGTATTCACTGTACAGTAATAAGGCTATATATGTGCCATATTTACAAGATTAATTTAGGATATGTAATCCCTATGATCAAGGAATTATAATCCCTGTAATGAAGACTACACTTAATTGACATTAATGCTCAATATGTAACATAACTAAAGCAACTAACAGAACCGTAAATAAGGATCCATTTACCTGCGACTTGAAGATTTCACGTTCACTCTCTAACACTTCAGATGAAACATGTTGCTTGGTCAAGAACAATGGCTTGGCTGCCACGACATGCATTGCCAACTCTGAGCCCACATGTTGAAGAGCTTCCAAATGAGAATCCCCATCCTCTATTTCAAGAGATAGAAGTCCAGCAATACGACCCAAGCCTACAATCACATAAACATTCAATAACTCAACCGATAAACTAAGCAAGATTTTGCCTCAAATTCTCCTTGTTAATGCAAAACAGTAGTTTCTTTTATGTGATATCCACATAAAACTCAGTTAGCCAAGGGCTTTCGACTTGTAAGGAAGTGTTTAATAGAGAATACATATATAGTAGAGGTCTTTGACAACAGAGAACACAGGTAGTATCAAAACATTCTACCTGGCTGAGGACTTGTATGGAGGTAGGTAGATAGAACACTAGGTGAACATGTAGACATCACAAATGCCCTTCTGAGTTTTACATTCTCACCCATGACTGCAGCCACTTCTGTAATTGCATTTTGAACTGTTGTTTCCCCATTTATTTTGGGATGTTCAAGGTTTAACTTTGAGTCCTGGTTCCAGTACACAGATCAGCATAAAAACTTCACTAGGAGACCTTCTATTTAATAGTGTCAAAGTCACTGACTTTAAAAACCTAATTTCCCTTATAAGTCATTTCACAGCAGGAGAGCCTGCTATGCCATTAAATCTTCTCATGTTCGCACATTTCCACATACAATTAAATTTCAGCAACAACACGCAAGAAGACAATTCATTTGGCCTTAACCAGAGTTCAAATCCTCACAGTCAAATCATAAATTCTGCTCAATAAATAACATAACAAATGCAGCCTAACGCCAAACATCATATGCATGTATTATGCTTAATCGGGTGATGTTCTAAGGCCATTGTCATCTTGTTAAAGAGAATGAAAGTCAGGTGTGACCCTGAAAGCATGCTTAATCATTTTAACAAACAAAGAACTATATTGTGACTGATTAAGTCAACACAATATAATAAGTCAATAACAATTAGAATCTAATAGCAATAAGGTTGAAAAGTCTCGATCTCACCTCCAAAATCTCAGGTCCAATAGAATAGACCCCCGAAACCTGTTGACAAGAACTTTGAACCAGCAAAGCTTGTTTGGCCAAAGACAAAGCCTGCAAGAGAAGAAAAATTAAATTGATATGAGGAATCAAAGATCAAACTAGAACCAGCAAATGCGGAATCACAATTCCTAATAAACCTGCTTACTGAAGTGTTTAGCTGAAAGAATTAAGTCAGCAACCACTAACCAAATGCTGAAATATATCATTCCGGGCAACAAAGTCAGTCTCACAATTGAGTTCAATGACAGCAGCTTTCCCTTGGCCCTGCGCCAAAGCAAGCAACCCCTCAGTAGCAGTTCGACCAGACTTCTTCGACGCCAAGACCTTCCCTCGTTTCCTCAAATCTTTCTGTGCAGCCTCTACTCGTAATGCCACAAAACCATAATCCAGAAAACAGTCAATAAAAATAGACCAAATGATGTTAACTGAAAAGGTTCAGTTCATTGTACAGGACTACCAATATCCCAATTGCAGTCAATGAGAGCAGCCTTGACATCTTTAATTGGAGCGCTGGTTCGTTCTCTCAATTGTTTTATCATATTCATTTGGTCCGCAGCTGCAGGAACTTGCGCACTAAATCTCCGTGATACAATCCCAAAAGCTGAATCCAGACTCGCTTTGGTGTTTGCAAAATGGGAACTGGAAGCGGTGGACCTGTGTGGCCATGAAGAAAAATTCAACCCACCACCAAATCTGGAATACAGTAAAACTTGGAGAGAGCGCTTGGCACTGGGACGTACAGCCATTTCTGTCACTAGGGTTTAAAAGGGTTTAACAATAAACCTTAGAAGTTACGAAGAGGAAGGCTACAAAATAGAACGGGCTTCCATTTTGCATAAATTACCTGGGAGGCCCTTAGTTTAGTTTCTGAGATTTGGGTCCAC
The DNA here is from genome assembly GCA_027479065.1 of Erythroxylum brevipes. Classification (NCBI taxonomy): domain Eukaryota; kingdom Viridiplantae; phylum Streptophyta; class Magnoliopsida; order Malpighiales; family Erythroxylaceae; genus Erythroxylum; species Erythroxylum brevipes. Next base: position 13,049,987 of record JANIHY010000009.1, read on the forward strand.
TGCAAATTTGTTTTAGGCCCCAATAAATTGTTGGATCTTCTGGTTTTGGTCTCCATTTTTTATAATTTCTAGTTTACTTCCATGATCCAGAATGGTCTTTTGGTACATTTGGATGAGTTGTGAAGTCTAAAAAAATTTAATAATATAAAGTCTTATCTCCACGTAAAGATAACTTTCCGGATAACTACTGAAAACGAAATTGATAATTAGGCCATTGTAATTTACAAAATCAAGCTAGTTTTTAAACGGCACTAATTGTTTGTTTTCGCAAATGCGTGGTATAGCTAGTTAATATAAATAATGGTTATCAAACCACTATTCACTAACTTAATAAGATATATCGATAATTATGTATCACTGAATAAGAAATAAAATATATAATAAATCTAAACATTAAATAATTAATGAATTAATTAGATTTAGGTGAAACCTTCAAGGCTTTTGCTATATTCAGTTTACTTTAATTTAATGAATTATTATTTGGTTGGGTCGGCAATATCAGACCCGAGTCCAATCCTACAGGCCAATCGATCAGTCCCATACTCATCGTTCAATCCGGGTCTGATCCACACATTCATGGCCTATTAGCAGAAGGACGTCTCCCATGCAAGTACGTAAAGAGCAAAACTTAGCCGAAAATCATATATAAGGTATTATTTTCCCATAACAGAGGTACGAAACTCATAACCTAGTTGTTTTCTCTGATTTAATCAACCTCACCTTCACAAAAAGACTTACTAGAGCGTCGGAGGGGCTAATCGGGACACAACCCCCGACCAGCCTTCTTTGTTTTGCAGGTATCTTCACATCGAATCCATCAGCAGAAGTTGCCAACTCATGGATCCAAACGGCAACGCACCGTTCAGCCAGAATACGGCAGAACCACTATTAAATGTTAAATTGTTCATATATTTATATTTATATTTATATTGAGTACATTTTACTTGTTTATTTGAGTGTTGTTATTATTTATGGTACTTAACTCGTTCATATTTCATCTACATTTCATAATTCACTTATTTAAAGCAAAAAATAATGAATTCGGACAAGTTCAAAGAGATTTGGAGTTATTTTGACTAGATTATAAAGTTGTTAGAAAAGTGTAACCCCCCACATAGTCCATGGGAGGATATGCAAGTGTCATACAAAACAAAATTGAAACAATCCAAAACATACCAAATATTCCTTACATACATTTCCAATAACTCAAGTAAACATACATTACATATCATTAAATGTTGTTGTAAACAAACCATAATGTACATCATATATAATGAACTTATCAAAATACATGCCTTAAACATAATCCATCTAGTAATAAGGTTATTACAAACCATTAAACAAAATACAAACTGTATCATATTGTCAGATACAACTCAAAAACTCAAATATACATCTTTCAAAACAAAACAACTTCCAAAATAGAACATATTCTTCTTAGCCTCTGCGATTGTCTTTGTCTCAGTCTCAAATCTTCTTATCATAACCTATATGGAGGCAAAACTATCGTGCTAAATATATAACTTAGTGGGGAATAACTAAATAAGATAAAATATGACAATTGTTTCTAACAGTCGTCTAACATTCATATACATTGAATTATGGCAAATCACATACAACCTTTATTGTTCAAATTAGAGAACAATCCAACATTATTTGCATCAGAACAAAATATAACATATCAAAACTTGATATACCTGCTTCAAAACAAAACTTACAAATATCCGAACAGAATACCATAATATCAAAACAGAACTTTAAGGTATCAGAACAAAACTTGATTATGCCAAAACAGAATTTGATTATATCATAACATAATTTAGTTGTATCAGAACTGAACTTAGCTTATATTAGAATTGAACATATATCAAAACACAAAACAAGTTACACTGCTAATCTTTTTTACAGAAGTGGGTAAAGGGACAGAACAAAAGATACTATGATTGGTATCTGAAACAAAAGAGACTAATGTCTCTAAATCAGGGGACATTGTAGTGTCGATAATCAGGGGATACCGTAGTGTCAATAATCAGGGGACACCTTAGTGCCAAGTTACAGAAGCAGTTGCAGACTCTTCTAAGCATGTCTATTTATCCACGACTAGGACTTGGTAGTTTTGAAAACAATGAAAACAAAACATTTTGAATTTCAAAATTTCATGTAAATGATGTAGTGCATGACATATGACCTTATTCATTTGATCAAACTTAATATGCCATATAAATACAAACATATGCATTAATGCATCAATAAATGTATTGAGTCATCACACATTATGTATATTCACACAATTAGAAAGCACTTCCAATACAATCTCAATTATCAAACTCCTCGAATAATTGATGGTCTGAAATTATCATAATATCAAAATCACATAACGGTGAAATAAGGCATGAGTATGAATTCATTTCCTTATGCTCAAATTGAACCCATTCATTCTCACTTGAACAAACTTATCATGCCTTACAAGCTTAAGCATTTGTTACATTAAGTAATTACACTTTATATGTACTGACCTAAGTTACCAATTCTCAAACATTCATAACTAACACATCACTTTTATCATTTAAATCACATTTGTTTTCATAAGTATACTTCATTCCTTTAACAACTTATAAATTCCAAAATTAGATACTTTGTTATAAATAACACCTTCTTTAAGTTATTACTTCAATTAAAAATCCAAATCTTATTCAACCTTTAATGAACTTATACACATTAAACTAAGTTCATTTTACACCTTAATTAAGTCCAATTAAACCACTATAAAGTACCTTAACCTTATATGGTCTAACACTTGCCCAAAACCAACTTTTTCTCTTTCCTAAGTACTTCCCACGATCGTGGAAATAAGCCTTGTAAATCCCACGATCGTGGGATGAGTGAACCTTCCTCCAATTTGTTTCCAAAACTTGACTTCTTCACTTCCATTCTACACACCTTAACTAAAGCCCATGAATTTCACTTCAGTTATACCTTATTCATGCCTCAATATCTCATCAAATTCATGTCCAAACCAATTCAAAAGTTATTCATTAGAAAACTCACAAATCATTGTCTTACATACATCAAAACCAACACAGAATTTGCCAAACAAGGATCATTTTTCAACACTCAATTATCAACATCATAACACATATTTCATGCCAATTCAATTATCAGAAAAATTGTATTAATACATGCTATTAAGTTTAGAATTCCTTTACATGAATCAAGTTCCTTCTCTAAAGAACCAAGTAATTCATCCCTTCATGCAACTAACACATTTCCAAAATCAAGATAGATGTAAGATGATCTTAACACTAAGATGATAACAACATAGAAGATAGTGTAAAGTAGCTTTCTTGATGCAGTAACTTACAAAAATTCTTAAGTGTTGATGATCCAAAGGCAAGAAAAAGTCCAAAAGTTGAGACGAAATGAGAGAGTTTCAGTGGATAGAGTGCAAGATATTGAAGAATGAGCAAAATAGAAATTACTTGAGCAGAAACTTGCCTCATCCATTACTAGGTGTCATCAAGTTGTAACAACATATGTCACTATGCACGTTCTTCATTTGTCCCACATTAGAGCTGCCAAATGTCACCAATATATTAGGCCATTTGTCACACGCTTATAGCTTCCACTTGTCAATTTATTAACTATGCCATTTGTTAATGTATCAACTATGTCAAATGTCACTAACTTATAGGCTTAGTTATCCCAATTTTCATGTACCAACTTATCTTACCATTTGACAATTTTCCTTGTCCAAATATATATTTTAATACCTCAATTCTCTAATGGTATCAATTAATTCACTAAGTATGATCCATTAAACCCAAAATTTAAAGCATATGCAATTCTCAATCATATCACAATTTTTAAAACCTATCATACAAGTACTTTCATGAACATATAACATTCCAACTAGGGTACAACTTGGGGCCTTACAATTCTCTCCTCCTTAAAAGAATTCCATCTTCGAAATTCATAACTGATGAGATCAGTTGAGGATACTGAGCTCTCATCGTCTCTTCTGGTTCCCATATTTCTTCCTCGAGTCCATGGTGTTGCTAGAGTGCTTTCACCAAAGGTATTTGCTTGTTCTTGAGTTGTCGGAGTTCTCTGGCTAAAATTGATACATGCCCTTCTCCATAAGTCAAATCCAATTGTACTTGAAATCTTATGTGTATCATCTGACTGATATCTTCTCAACATTGAAACATGAAACACATTATGTAACTTGGCCAACTTTCTAGGAAGGGGTAACTGTTAAACTACTGGTTTAACTCTCTTAAGAATCTCATAAGGACCGATGTATCGTGGACTGGGCTTACCTTTCTTTCCAAATCGAAGTATGTATTTCCATGGTGACACTTTTAAAAACACCATATCAATATCTCTTCTTTTTAAATGAGCATAGGACTTCTGCCTATCACTGACAACTTTCAACCTTTGTTGGATAACTTGAACTTTTTCTTCAGTTGTTGGACCCCGTTTTCGAAGTCCAACGTTCGGAATCATAAACGCATGGAGGGCTCATTTCTCATAAATTACAGAGCATATTTGGGGGACTTCCAATTGGAATTTCAGTCCAGCTTCTTCATAACATTTGTTCCCCATTGTCTTAAGTTTCTAACGACACCAAAAATACTCAATTTGGTTCAGAAATGAAGAAGTTATGGCCAAAACATTATTGGGATAACATTAAACCAAGACTGAATAATACACCCGAATTCACTCCAGAAATTGAAAGTCTTAGGGCCTAAATTGAAATTCAATTCCTTCAGATAGGTTGTAGCTCCATGTCTCTAGTTTAATTTAAAATAAAAATCAACCCAATCGGAGCTCTACAGATCAAGATATCGCCAAAATACTAAAGCATGCTCAGAAAAAAAATCCAACTCACTTTGATTCAATTCATCTTTTACAAATTACAATGAAAACCTACAAATTTTTGTGGAGAGGTAGATGATTGTCTTAGAAATCCAACGCTTCAAAAATCAGCTCAATCGGAGGTTGGATGAAAAAGTTATGACCAAAAGAATAGAGAGAGGTCGGATCAGGGAGAAAAAGAAAAGAAAAGAAAAAATCATAAATCGGCGCACGCCTCGTGAGCGCGCGCGGGCGCTCGCCCTCGCAAGGGAGCACGCGAATGCTGCCTTCTCCTCTTCCAACTTTCCAACTTCTAAAGTTTATAACTTGTGACCCAGAACTTCAAAATTTGCAAATTTGGTATCAATGAAAAGTTAAAAGAAAGATCTACAACTTTCATGAAGGACTTAAAAATAATTTTGGTCTCTAAAGGGATCAAAATTCACCTAAAAGTGACTAGTCGACAAGCTCATCCTGAACAACATCATAACTTCTAAAAATCAAATCTTCCTTATCCATTGCCCAAAAATTTCATACTTTATATCAACGGAAAGATAAAAAGACAACCTACAACTTTCATGAAGATCTTAA
>JANIHY010000009.1:13108574-13126897 GCA_027479065.1 Erythroxylum brevipes
TTTTGAGAAAGAGATGAGTTTGATTTGGGATTTTGATGAATATTAAGTTTTAGAGGGATTTGAGGTTAGGAATGAGTGTTCCCATTTACCATACACGTTATTATCAAACTCTAAAATTATAACTAAAAACTTGATCAATTATAGTTTTTTCTTCAAAATAATCTTACCCTACAAAAGGAAATTACATTAATTAATAAAGTATGTAGCGAAAATCCACTTCATCCTTTGAAAAATACTAATAATCAATTAATTGAAATCAAATTAAAAGACCCTTTAAAAGAAATAAATATTAAAAATAATATACCATATAATCAACAGGATGTACAAGAATTTATTACTGAATGTTCTAAGTTATTAGATGAACAACCGATACGGCTAGGATAGGTTTTTCCTTAATCAAATCAAAACTTTTCTCAACTTCATCATTCCAACCAAACTTTCCCTTCATGCATTTTGAAATAGGTGCCATAATTGAACTGAAGTTTCTAATGAACCTCCTGTAGAAAGTAGCTAGCGCATGGAAAGATCAAACCTCACTAACATTCTTAGGGGCAGGCTATCGACGAATTGCCTTAACCTTTTCTTCATCCACATGAATTCCTTCAGAAATAACCACATACCCCAAGAACAGTAACTTGCTAGTCAAGAAACTGCATGTCTTCAAGTTCAGGTATAGCTTATTATGTTGTAAAATAGACAAGACTCTCCTCAATTATTCTCGATGCTCTTCAACTGTTCTGCTATAGACAAGGATATCATCAAAAAAAACAACCACCAACTTTCCATTAAAAGGTCCAAGCACTTGGTTCATGAGTCTCATAAAAGTGCTAGGGGCATTGGACAACCCAAAGGGCGTGACTAGCCACTCATATAACCCCTCTTTTGTTTTAAATGCCGTCTTCCACTCATCCCCAGGTTTAATCTGTATTTGGTGATAACCACTTTTCAAGTCAAGTTTAGAGAACACCTGAGAACCACAAAGTGGATCAATCATAGCATTCAATCTAGGAATAGGAAATCGATATCTCATGGTAATTTTGTTAATGGCTATACTATTAATACACATTCTCCACGATCCATCCTTCTTGGGTGTCAAAAGTACAGGAATAGCACATGGATTCATGCTTTCTCAGATCAAGCCCTTTTTCATCAATTCTTCCACTTGTTCGCTTAGAATATCGGCATCTTTAGGGTTCATTCTATAATGGGGCAGATTAGGAAGCTTAGCTCCTAGTACTAGATCAATGTGATGTTGAATATCTCTCATAGGAGGCAATTCATTAGGTAATTCGGACTGGACCAGATCTGAAAACTCCTCCAAAGGCAGCTGGTTCAAATCTGAATTAGCTCCATTCTCCTCCTCTTTCTCCTTCAATAATTGGTTCTTTACCACCAAGACATGAACCTCTCGAGTCTCCTTAACTTCCCTCTCAAAATCTTGCCCACTAAGGGTCAACAATGTCTTTCCCTCCACTCTAGAAGTCTTCGGCATATCAAAGGGTGCATTTGTGGGTAGCATGGTCACTTTCTTGCCTTTCCATTGGAATGAAACTCTGTTATCTCTTCCTGTATAAGTAATATCCACATCAAATTGCCATGGCCTTCCTAGGAGTATATGACTTGCAATCATGTCAACCACATCACAATAAACAGTAGCCTTGTAAGATTTTCCTATTGAAATAGGAACTTGTCACACTTTAGTTACTCTCAAGGCTAGCCCCTCAGTAAGCCAACCCATGTTGTAGGGATGAAGAAGTTTTTCAGTAGGAAGCTTCATGTGATCCACTAACTTTCTTGCCACTAAACTCTCATCATTGCAATTAAATAAATTGTCTACAATCAAGTTGCACACCTTACCATTAACAGTGTAGAAGGACCTAAAAATGCTTCTCCTTTGATATGGCTCCTCGGTTTTAGATGAACAAAGTATCTTCCTTACATTAGACTAACTCTGTCCTCGGCAACTTCTTTAGCAAACTTCTCTTCTTATTCTTCTTCTTCCTCTTCTTGAAGCTCTTCCAAATCTTCTTCACCTTCATTAAGGTAGTCTCCTCTTTCAGCAACATTGACCATCTTTCTCTTAGGACAATTAGTAGAGATATGTCCAGGCTTCTGGCATTTATAACAAGTCTATTTTTGGTGGTGCATGAGGGTTCCATAGGAACTCCTCTATTGCTACTGCTACTACTACTGCTACTGCTACTGCTATTGCTGCTACTGCCGCGGCCTTCAAAAGGCTTCCTTTTGTCCACTCTTAGATCTTTCGAGGCATTATCGATTTTCACTGTTTCAGCTAATGCTTTCCCCTTTTCTACCACTTTGTTTGGAATTTGTTGAGTATTGTTTCAGCTAATGCTTTCCCCTTTCCTACCACTTTGTTTGGAATTTGTTGAGTTGTTCTCCTAAGGTATTCAAACCTCTTAGGTGCCTTTTCCATCTTTTCAGCTTTCAAGGCCAATTGGAGGCCTCCTCTATGTTCCAAATAATGTGCATTCTAAGCCTTTCACTTATGGGTGATCTTAATCCTCTAAGATACATTGAAACTTGCTACATGTCGGATTCTTCAAGATTATTGTGTGCTGCCAGCCTCAAAAACTCAAAATGATACTCCTCCACACTCCTAGAACCTTAGGCACAACTTTGATAAAGATCAAATAAGTGCAGCTTATAATCAGGGGGTAAAAATCTAAGGAAAAGGGCTTGTTTCAATTTCCTCCAAGATCTGATTGGTAGTTTTCCATTCCTCTCCTGATTCTTTTGAAGATTACTCCACCAAACTTTCGCACCACTTTTTACTTTATAGCCCGCAATTCTCACTCATCATCTCTTGAAAACTTTCCACCTCATCAATCCAATCAAGAAAGCATTCAATGCTTAGATTTCCAATAAAGTAAGGGACTTCAACTTTAATCTTGTAATCATCTTTATCCCTTTGGCCTCTTCTTGGTTGGTCTTGGTCTAGAATTTCTTCATCTGAACTATCTTCCATAAGAGGCATCTGATTCTAACCTTGAGCTCTCCTATTTTCTGCATTCTTTGGAAGATCACCTTGAGCTCTCCTATTTTCTGCATTCTTTGGAAGATCAGGCCTGCCAATAGGTTGGGGTTGAGATAAACCTCTTCCTTGAGCTCCATTAATTGGTATTCCTTCATTATTGGCTTGATTAAAGGCCATAATGATTAGAAGTCGCTAATCCCTTAATAGCTTCCAAAACTTCGTCAAATCTCTAGTTATCTCCTTGATCAACCATTTATACTAGTTGGTCAAAATTGAAAACGTTTGTTTTGACTTTTCTAGGTTTTGGGTGAATTTTATGGGTTTTTGTAGGGTTGGAAGATGGGTTGGAAGGTGTGGGAAAAAAACAAAACTGAGGCAAGGCACCAGGAAAAATTGGATTTAAAGCTCTGATACCAACTGACACAGCGGAAGTATTTAAGTAGAGATTTTAGATTAATCTTTGAACCAAATCCAAGCACAAAACTTAGGATTTAATCAACAAGAGAAAGACAGTTTCTCTAAGGAAAATTTCCTGTAGAAGGTTTTATTAAAGGCAATTTTTTTAGTTCCCTAAAGCATCTGTTAACCATTCCTTTTATACCCCTAAAGCGGCACACGAGAGTCCTAATTCTAGTGTGAAAAGGATTGATTGAAATCCTTTTCTAAATCTAACTTATTTCCTTTTCTTGCTACACAAGAAAACCTGCCTAACAAGGAAAATTAAAATAAAATAAAACAGAAACAAATCCTAACAGGTATATGACAACATAACCAAATCCTAATAGGTCGAGAACAACAAAAACAAATCCTTATGTGTTCAATCTTTTATTAACAAATTCCAAGTTGTTGCTCCTATAAATTTATTAAATTCTCGGGTAAAAGATACGGGCCTCCTTGTGGCTTAACTAATTTGCAAAAATGCATAATATTTAAATTATTGAAAGAATTCTTTATCGTTTTTAATTTTTTAATAAAAACTCCTCTTAAATTTCATACACATGACATTAACAACAGACATGGACCAACTAAATGATGCTGACATAATGACCCAACACAACTATTAAACCTAACCCGAACCAAATCAATATTTATTATATTTATCTTAAATTATTGGTTTAGATCAGGTTAACTAGTTCATATCACATTTAAGAATTAAATTGGGTCATCATGTCATCAACATTTGATTGATAGGTCTATTTTATTCAAGTCATGTGCATTTTATTCGAGAGGGGTTTTTTTAAAAAGTAAGGACCATAAGGAGTCTTTTCAATAATTATAAAAAATAGGGTTCTTTAATTAATTATACTGTAAGAAAGCTTCATGTCTTTTACCCTTAATTTCTCAAGAGTAAGAATGTAAAATAATTATTTTTGGAGAAAGCTAGGAATTTGATTTGAGAAAACGGCCAACACATATAACTTGTAAAAACATGCAACCATGGAAGCTTCAAAAAAACACATAATCAATTCTTAAGCATCAGAGAACGTCAGACGTTAACAAATACCTTGAATGTTTTGGAACGACAAATGGAAGGATCTATCTCTACACACATTGAATACGACTTCTTAGCTGCATCATACTCTTCCATTTCCATGAAAACATCACCTTCACACATATATCCCTAAAAAATAGGAATCCAGAGAAATAACAAAATTACAATTGATAAGACATGGCTTTAGAGTTATTTCTTTAGATATAGACCACAAGGAGCAATCATAAAGCAATCAATGTGTAAAACAATCTTCCTATTTCTAGTGCTGGAGGATAAAGTTTTGGTGTGTAACTGAAGATTGGAACCATTTACTTAACGGGACATGCCTACATTTACTTTATTGGAAATAAAGTTTTAGGAATGTAACAAAAGATTTAAATGTTTGGATGGTAAAATAGGTTGGATTTTGTATTGGAGATACATTACAAATTAAATGACAAAATTATGCTCACCTCAAGATATTTTGGAGCTAGTGTCAAAGCCTCTTTGGCATCTTCGAGAGCCCCCAAATAGTTTCCTACGGTCAATCTTACAAGGGACCTAATTATTTGAATTTCAAATTCTACTCAATTCAAAAATAAATTAGAGATATTTTATATTGCATTGAAAAAGAAACTTCTAAACAAATGCACATCTAAATTGACCTAAAGAATTAGCTTGATTTTAAAGTATCATCTAAAGTAACACATCAGACTAAAAATCTAGTATAGAATGGAGGCTAAAAAACAAATATAGAATGGGAAGCACAATGTAAGCATCCATGCAAGGCCATAAACCTGCGAGGATGTAATGAAGATATGATGCAATCTATCTTATGCAAAATAGTGTCTTAAGGTGTTGAAATATTCAGCAGAAAATACATTTTTTATTTAAGATATTATTATGATGAATCTAGAGTCCACTTTACAATTCATTAAATTGAGTGCTATAATATAAGAGGACACCCATATGTAAATAATTACCAGGAAAAAATGGGAATAATTAGAAAAGTAGTTTGCTAACACCAAAAAGAGAACATTTTTGGTCCTTCAATTTCTCAAATTGAGTACTTAAATGAAAAATTGATATTACTACAAAAGTTTTGTGGCTGGATTGGAGAATAGAAATTTTTAAAAAAAAAGTTGATTTACACTCCACTCCTGTTAATAAATTTTCTCCCATGGATCTCACCATATTTTGTAAACATCATTGTAGAAAGTACATAATTTCTTGAGATACGATCACAGGTTTAACATACCTGTATCTGTATATGATATGGAGACCACCAAATGGTTTAAGATCTATGGCCTGCATAATTAACAAACAAAACAGTGATACTGAGGTTTCAACTTTCAAGTATAGTTTTCATCCCAAACTTAGTTGCTTCCATATTTACCGGAACATTAAAAAAAAAAATGTGAAGAAAGTTAAATTTAGGATAACGATTGAAACTATTTTTACTAAAAAGAAGTAAGAGAATGCAATACCAATTACAAAACTTTAAAATGAAAAACACCTGGGAGAGTAAATCGTTAGCGAGGGAGAAATTGGCCTGTTCAATTTCTGACTGCGCTCTCTGTCTGAGATAAAGTGCATCCAACGTCCGGCGAACGGCATCTCCTTCGTCGGTTGAGCTGAAAATCTGCGCAGCTCGAGCAGCAGTGCCGCAATGACTGACAAGGACGGCATCGGGAAGCAGAGCAATGTTGGGACCAGAACCACAGATGCCTAAGCAACCGCAGGAGTTGACGGAGACGGAGGGAGGAGCAAGTGCCCTTAGGACTTCCAGTGTCTGGAAAGCTCCTTGTCGGCGACAAGTGCGGTTGGTGCACACTCTGATTTCCTCCAGTTCCGCTTTGGTTCGGTGTGGTAGACAAATAGTAGTAGTAGAGAACAGAGGTTTGAGGCCACGATGACCCAAAGCGTTCCTGCTGCTAACATAAGTTGCCCCTCGTTTGTTCATCTCTCTCTCACACTGTTTCCTCCGCTCTCAGTAAGCATATGCCAGCGTCCAGTTTACTTTATAATTAATGTTTTTCTTTTTCTGAAAATTTACTTTGTAATTAAACCACATGATATGGTACATTTGAAATTTTAGAATTTAGACGGAATATTTTAGTAAAGAAAGAGAGTATGAAAAGGAGAGATTAGATTGATCAACTCACACCTTTTTATTGAATTATCTTGTGCTAATTTATAGCACCCAAATTAACATGAAATCTAAAAATCAATAACAACTAACAATTAGTGGACTACTCCACTACCTATACTGATGGAAACAAAACAAACAATTGTAATAAAGAGAGCAAAAAGAAGACTGAAGTGAATAGTAATGTTTCTCATTATTCCTTCACCATATGTGATAATATATACACAAAGAATTCTGCACATCAGCTACGCTATCAATACATGATAGAGTTTGTTACAAGATAGCCGAATGTTGTTACAAAACCAACAGAAATGTTACAGAGAAAACGACATGTATAAATTTTATCCCTTAACATGCCTCCTCAAGAGTATGGTCCCATCAAGAACATGCATCTTGGTTTGTAAATCAGCATGACAACGTGATGACAAGGGTTTGGTAAGGGCATCTGCAAGCTAATCATGCGTGGAGATGTGGTTGACATGTAACGTGTCAGCTTGTACAAGTTGGCGAATATAATGATAATCGAGAGCAATGTGTTTCATGCGTGTATGAAAGATTGGATTCTTGTATAGGTACGTAGCACCAAGATTGTCACAATAGAGAACAGGAGAGCCTTTGAAAGGGAGATGAAGTTCGGATAACAGATGTTGGAGCCATTGAAGTTCAGCCACTGTTGTTGCCAAAGATCGATATTCGGCTTCGGTGAATGAGTGAGCAACAGTGCGTTGACGTTTGGATTGCCACGAAACTGGATTACCACCAAAGTAAATTAGATAAGCAGAAGTAGATGTTTTGTCATCTCTGTTACCGCTCGATCAGCATCGCTGTAGGCTAGGAGAGGGGACGGCATATCACTAAAGAGCTAAAGAGTAGGGGTGTCCTGTTTACGAAGTTGTAGCCCAAAATGAATGGTCCCTTTGAGATAACGATAAACACGTTTAACTTCCTGAAGATGAGTAACAGTCGGAGCATGCATGAATTGAGCAAGCTTGTTGATCGCAAAGACGACATCTAGCCGGGTATGAGCTAAGTACTGAAGACATCCAACCATTTTCTTGTAATGGGAATTATCAGTCGAGGCTGTACCATCATCAAGGAATAAAGGGGTGGAGAGACAAAGTGGTGTAGAGACTGGTTTGGCATCAGACACGCCAAACTGATCCAAAATATCCCGAATGTACTTGTGTTGAGATAGGAAGAGACCAACAGTAGTGGGAACAATTTCAATCCCCAGGAAATAAGACGGAAAACCCAACTGCTTGAGGGAGAAATTTCTGGACAAGGCAGTAGTGAATTTGGACAAAAACTCAGATGAGTTACCTGTTAATAGTAAGTCATCCATATAAACAAGGAAGTATGCAACAACTCCATTGGAATTGTAAATGAAAAGAAAAGTATCACTGACACTATTTCGAAAACCATAGGAGAGGATGAATTGTTTCAGCGACTCATACCACGCCCGAGGTGCCTGGCGAAGGCCATAGATGGCCTTACGCAGTTTACAAATATAGGTGGGATGATCTGGATGTATAAAGCCCGGGGGCTGTTTCATATAGACATCTTCAGTGAGGGCACCTTGTAAAAAGGCATTGTTAACATCCATTTGAAGGATGGACCAATTATGAGCAATGGCTATGGTGAAAATAATCTTAAGGGTCTGAGGTTTAATAACTGGTGCAAAGGTCTTATGGAAGTCCAAACCTGGGGTTTACGTAAAGCCTTTGGCAACCAGGCGGGATTTATACCGAGCAACAGAATCATCGGGGTGGCGTTTGATCCGAAACAGCCACTTGTTGCCAACCACATTACATGCTTGAGGGGTTGGAACAAGATCTCAAGTGTGGTTGTTGATAAGAGCATCAAATTCAACATTCATCGAAGCACGCCATAATGGGTCATGCATGGCCAGTGAGAGTTACGAGGGTTCAGGTGTAGCGGGCAAGGGATATTTACTGACCTGATACAAATTTTTAGGTTTGTAGATATGATTCTTGGAGCGGGTTAGCATCGGGTGAGTGTTGATGAGGGACTGTGGCGTAGGTAAGGAGTCGGTAGCCACTGGCGGGGCTAAGGCAACGTCCACTGGAAGAGAATGAGATATATTACCTGTGCTGTCCATATTTTCAGAAGGGATAAAATCATGGTTAGTGGACAGAACCTAATTAGATGGATTAGACTGGGATGGTGGAGATGTGTGCAGGCAGGAAACAGATGGCGACACAGAGATACTCTGATCAAAGAGGGATACGACGTCAGAGGATGTAGTAGGAGGTGGGTCAAGGATGTGGTGGAGCGCAGAGAACCATAAGGGAAAATGGTCTCATGGAAGGTGACATGCTTAGAGATGTAGGTTTTATTAGTGAGAGGGTCATGACACAGGTACACATAATGAGATGGAGAATATCCAAGGAAAATACAAGGGGTGGACCAGTTTTGGAGTTTGTGTACTGTGTAAGGCCGAAGCCATGGAAAGCAGAGGCAACCAAAGGAATGTAGGTGGAGATAGTTAGGAGGAGATTTGTTAGGCAACTCATAAGGAGATACCATGAGAAGAACGGGTGTGGGTAGCTGATTGATAAGATACACGGTTGTTTGAAAGGCATATGACCAGAAGGTGGGCGGTAAAGTGGATTTGTGAAGGAGAGCACGACCCGTCTCAACTATATGACGATGACGTCTTTCAGCGGTGCCATTTAATTCAGGTGTATGCGTAGGAGTGGTGAAATGAGCGATGCCATGGTGGGCCAAGAAGGCTTTAAGAGCAACAAATTCTCCACCATTGTCACTAAACAGAGAGATAATTTTGGTGTTAAAGTACGCTTCAACAAGAAATTTAAAACGCACAAAGATGGAAAGAACATCAGATTTCTTGTGAATGGGATACAACCAAGTATATTTAGAGAAATGATCAACAAACACTACATAATATCGAAACCCATCGACAGAAGTAATGGGTGCTGGACCCCAGACATCACTGAACAACAGTTGAAGGGGACGACTACTGGTAAGATGAGTTTTGGAAAGAGACAAGTTATGGCTTTTAGAACATGCACAGGACACACAAGGACTCTGAGAGGTATTGCTACTAGGAAGTTGAAAGCGTGTAAGCAGATGTTGAAGGATGGGGTGAGCTATGTCCTAAAATGTGATGCCAATCGCGAGAGCAGACAGGAACAGCGACATGAGCCTGTGGGAGCTTCTTGGGACAGGGTAGATAATATAAGTCATCAGCACAGGGACTGTGCATCAGCATTGCCTTGGTCCGAACATCCTTGACCTGAAAGTGAGTAGGGAAAAATTCAACCGAGACATTGTTAGTGTTGCAGAGCTTAGAGACAGACAGTAAATTATGAGTAAGGGTGGGAACATGTAGAACATCAGGTAATGACAACGAGGCGGTGGGAGTAGAGAGAGTAGTGATACCAGGATGAGTAATCGGTAACTCATTACCATTGTCGACTACAAGTTGATCAGAACCATCGTAGGGTGAGGCAAGAGACAGATTAGCAAGGTCATTAGAAAGATGATGGGAGGCTCCAGAATCAACGACCCATTTATCAGAGGGAGGACCCATGGTCTTGTGAGTATGGTGAGCCGCAGGCTAGCGAGAGCGAGGGCGACCATGAAGTTTAAAACATCTCCGGGCTGTGTGGCCTGGCTTGTCACAATATTGATAGACAATTGAAGAATGGGAGTCACGGGTAACAGGAGGCTGTATCGATGGGTCAGAAACATCAAAGACCAGATGGGATACCAGAAGGGCGTGGTCGACGCCTCTGGTGTGACAGAGAAATCTGGGAGTGGCCGCGAGGGCGTTGTGAGGGCCGGTGGGTGCGATACCCAAGCAGCGCAGTGGTAGGGTGAGAATCGGACTTCACTATCCTGATGAGATAGGCTTCATGGTCAAGAAACTTTTCGTGAAGTTCCTCAAGCTCAAAGGAAATGGAAGTGTCTCTTGCTCGAATAGCAGCAGCAATCTCCTTGAAGTCGAAGCCAAGACCATTGAGGACATGAATAAGCATGTCTGTATCATCAAGAGGGCTGCCAATAATGGCTAACTCATCAGCTATAGATTTAATTTGACGCAGGAAGACAGCCACCGATTGATCGCCTTTCTCCAAGCACGTGAGTTTTTCCTTCAAAGAAAAAATGCGTGAGCGAGAACTACTCGGATAGGTCTTACCGAGAACATCCCATGCCTGTTTAGAGGTGGTAATGGAGCCGAGCAACGTGACGATATGCTCAACAATAGAGGAAAGCAGAGCTGCAATAATAAGCTGATCCTGCCGAAGCCAGTGGGTATAGCCAGGATCAGTCACTGGCGGACACGGGAAAGAGCTATCCGTGTAACCCTGAAGTCCGTAGCCTATAAGAAGGGCGGTCATTTGCAACCGCCAGGCCGGATAATTGGCTCCATTAAGTTTAATGGAGGTTGTGTTCAAAACGATGAGAGAAGAGTTGTTCAAAGAAATGAGATGAGCAGGGATGTGTGGTAATATATATACAAAGAATTCTGTACATCAGCTACGCTACCAATACATGACAAAGTTTGTTACAAGATAACCGAATGTTGTTACAAAACCAACAGAAATGGTACATAGAAAATGACATGTATAAATTTTAACCCTTAACAAAATTTAACTGATTTGCATTATTAAAAAGCTGTATCATGTTCTGATTTGCACTATTAAAAAGCTGTATCATGTTAATATGTTCAAAGTTGATAAATATCGACTAAAACCTAGAAATAATTAATCAAATAGGATATTCACAAAATGAATTAAGCACCAAGAGGCACAATGATCAGCCAATGAACAGCAATATAACTGATAAAACATCTATTTTGATAATTTTATCCATTGGTTGGGCTTCAAAGAGTCAGAGTTAAGCTAAATATGGTTAATAACAACAAGCAATATTTGATTTGTGCAGAGGGATAGCAGAAGAAAGCCAGCATGATCTAAACTGCAGATGAAACCATAGTTTTTATGACCTTATCATACTACATTTGTTATCGTACTGCTCAGGCAAATGAATCCTCCTATTTCATAGAGTGCAAATTGATAAGAACAATGCTTTAGGGGAATAAGAACATGGGTGAAAATGTTTTAAAAAAAGAAAGAGGAAAAAAGAGAAAAAATATAGTAATTAAAAAAAAAAGGAATATGGGAGGAACGGGGCAGTTTGCCACTAAATAAAATCACTAATCAAAAGCATATAACCAGCTGATACCAAAACCAGCTGATGCATCATTACAAAAAAAATGCAAGCCAATTTTAGCACTTACAGCATGACATCCAGGGCTTTTCCCACAGGAAAGGCACGGGCATGACAGACAGGAGTTCCTCCCTTTGCAATGGTTCCTTCCCATTTCCACAAGTTCAAAGAGGGCTGTTCTGGCTCAGGAGTGAACCTTTTCCTGCCAATAGGATTTGATGGCAATGAAACATCACTTACTTGAAAGTTGTCAAGGGAAGCTTTCCAGCGGTCAGTCCTTTCTCTGTGAGGGAGAGATAAATTAATTGGACGTTCGGAAACTGGATTATAACCAAAAGATCTGGTCTCATAGTTCTTATCAAAGGCCTCAGGTTGTGGAAAGTCAGAGAATGCCCTAGTAAAAACTTGCTTCTCATGCTCTATGTCGGACAGAGCATACTCAGGTAGCTCTTTATCAGGAGGAAAGGAGCCAGTCTTCAGTCTTTTGGTCTCGTGAAAGGGATGGGAATCTTCTGGTAAGTCCCATGGTTCCTCCAAAAAATGATCCTTCTTTGGAAATTTCTGAGACGATTCATGGAAATGAGCACTATTACTCCTTGGAGGGCTACCACGGCTTTCGTACACATCTGGTGGTGGTCCTAGTTCTTCTTCAAACCTCCAGTCATCAAATGTATCACCCCCAGCAGGGTACATGGCATCCTTCCTGTTAAAACCATACATATCAGATTCTCCAGCATCTAAGTTCATCAAATGATACCTGAGGCCTGGATCTGCATTTGAGTCTCCAAAACTCCTATCCTGTTGAAAGGTCTCGGAACCTCCAGGTCGACCATTTGGTTTAAGATATGGAGAGCATGTCGTCCTTCCACTACTGGATGATCCAGCTTCATTCTTTGCAAAACAAATATGCACGCGAGGGTTACCAAACAATTTACCCTGAAGAGTTTCTTTTGCTCGGCAAGCAACCAATACACTTCTAAATCGAACAAAAGCATAACTACGACCTGGAAATACAGTAATCTTCTCAATCTCACCAAATGGTGAAAAAGCTTTTCGTAATATCATTTCATCAACTTTCAGTAAAGCAGGAAAGCCTATCCATAAGACTTCACTAGGTTCTGTACTTCTTTCACTCATCTTGGATTTGTCTGGGTAAAAGGAATCAGGACTAGCATCATGCATTCTGAAGTCTCTCTGAGAGAAGGGAGATCCTCTCAATGTAGATCTTTGCTCATCTCCCCGTTGCACATAATCTTCACCACGTGACGGTGTTGACTTATCCTGAGAGAAGAATGTCATCAAGATGACTGACAATCAAACATTGCTTTGAAAAGCCAAATGTATTCTGGTTTTTTGTTTGAAAACAACTTAGAATTTAAAGACAACAATGCTTCAATGCACATGAAGTGGTCATTGAGCTAGGCATCATTCCATGCATAACTGGGGAGTTTGCACCTTGAATAATGGGCATAAAGCACTTAAGATTTGGAACTGTAAATAAAACTGTTACTATTTCCACAAACTCTAAAGTTGAACTTTCTCAGATGCAAGCAATCTTCTCAATCTGCATCATGTAAATTACATAATTGGTAGCTCATGTTCCAATATCTTAAAGTGCTCCAATCGCAACTGCATAACAATCCAGTCTAATGAATTATCCTATATATATGCTTTAAAACCACATAGGTATTATTCTTTCAAAACAGGATGAAGCATCATAACCAAAAAAAAAAAAAAAACCAGAGTTTGACTTCTTACAAACAAAACTTAATCGATGTATTTTATATTTTGCATAAATTAACAAGAAATATTCAATTAGCATGTGAATCCCATTTTTCATATAAATTTGGATTGAGTTCTCACCATATTTGCACCCTCTTCTCTCCAAAATTTGATAACCGGAGAATCAAATTCCATACATTTTTAAGTTTTAAAAACTATATCACAAATCAAGTAATCAATCAAGTTATCTGACATCTAAAAAATGTTCATGAAAGGGTATAAGTTCACAAAGAGTACACAACTGCTTTCTTCTCCTTTTCTCTTCTTTTATAGCAGTTTGCCAGAAATAATTATTTTTCATTTAACCAACTAGCTAAATTTCCAAGCTGCAAAAAGAAAATCCTGTTGGTTTTAGCAAGTACTAGTTCAAGCTTTCTGTCGTAATCTGAAAGAAAATAGTGAAAGTTATAAATGAAATTAACCATGGATAGAACATTGATTTAAGCCCTCATAAATAACCGAAATTCGCTCCCACCATGATTATCATCCAGCTGGGAAATTACAAGAATCATGAAACTGGGACCTCTACAAGATTCTGAACAAGTGAAATAATCAGCTTTAGCAGAGACCATTTGTCATATATGTTGAAGTTGCCATTCGATTTTGTAAGCATGATTAATATTTACTTCTTTTTGTGCATTTGAATGTTGCAAATAACTATTAAGAAATAGACGAAGAGGATATAACAGCTGCATAATATCTGGGTCTGAGACTTTTCATCTGAATGAGTTACTTCACTGTGTATATCAAGGTTGCTAAACCAATTTGCACTGTCTTCTTGCAATTATCAAGTCTTAAGTTTTTCTCTGTTCAAACTTTTTTCATGCCATCTTATCTTACAGATTTAGATGAGTGATGAGAAACATAATGATATTGTCAATCAAGCTTCTGTAAGGTACATTGCAAAGGAAAGTGAGTGATCTGGACAGAAGCATTGTATCTTCATGAATCATTTCTGGAAAATATTTACAATTCATGAGATTCCTTATCACTCCACAATCCTACCAATAAATGTTTACTTTCAAGGTCTTCCTCTAGGTCATTTAGGTAGAGTTGAATTAGGGGTTGATGTTGGTCAAAACATTATGCTCATGATACCAGTCCCTGCAAGGTGAGATTTTTTTTTTTCTTTTGTATTTGTTGTTTGCTTGGCCTTAAGACCTGCTGATGATAAATTGCCATATTATTCTGCTCATCATAGGATAGTTTTTCTGGAAAAATATGGCATGTCATTTGCGAATCATGGTGATATTCTTGCTCAAAAGTATACTTCCAGTGAGAAATAATAACGAAAAAGCTAGACTTAGATAATGCAGTCACCATCTTTAACAATGGAAAAATCCAGTAGAAGTTACATTGAACTCAATTCTGCCAATGGTTTCGGATGCTGCAGACTCAGATGGTATATAAGCACTCATAAATTTAGTATGTATACTTATTACCACTTGGTTAACACTTGAACTTAGTGAATAATGAACAACCTTTTGCCATTATCAGGGTAAACAAATTTTAACATGCAGGTTACAAGAAAGATCGATAATTTAAGGAAGCCTTCACATCTACCACTTGTAAACTTGTTATTCAGTGAATATTGTAAACAAATTTTAACATGCAGACTAGAAGATGGACAATATGGGCAGGAAAAGGAACCCCTGTACTTGAGCCACATGGTTCTCCTATTCTCTTAATCTGTAAAGTGGGCTGTAATCTTTTGAAATTTGAGTGGCTGAAAGGCACTTTAGATAACATGATTACATAGTGTTAGTCATTAAACCTAATGCACTCAAATTCTCAAGTACTTGGATAAGTTAGAAGGCCTCATTTTATATGGTTTTTATTGCTTTCTTGGATACCTCATTGTTTTAGATTCTAAAACCACATAATACGTTTAGGTCCAGGATAAGAACCTCGCATGAAGGAACTTCAAAGTTTTAGATGCAATTCAAAACTCAAAAAGGAAATTTGGAACCTGCAGATGAAATAGTTTTTTCCATTACAAGAATGACAGAGAGCTATGAACACGACTTATTATGCTTTTGAACGACTAAATTAGTATGGATACGAAACTTAAACTAGCTGGAAACACAGTAAAGATAAATCATTATGCAGCTCGTAGTGCGAGAACCTTGTTTATGGTATGTTGATTTATGGGCGCATAAAACATTAGGGATTTGGCCTGATGGCAAGATCTAAGAGTACATCCCAGTCTACTAGTCAGGTTCAAGTCCAAGTAGGTGAATTATAAACGTATGGACTATATTTGTCTGGGCATAATGCTTTTAGAGATCCAAAATATAGTCCTGCAACCGAATTGCTAATAAAATTGATGCTGAGCTCTTCTTTCTAGTCATGGAGCATGTACTACTATATGTATTCAACATCCGTCTGTGAATCATTTTTTAATTATTTCTTTCTAATTAATTTTATCAAACGTGTAGTAGGGCTGTTTTTCCTTCTTGAAGTAATTAAGCCAATGAATTTCTTTATTTTTTTATGTCTTTCGTGGATTAGCATGATAGAACAGCTCAACTTCTTCCTTTGCCGTTGTATAAAGAAGCTGCAATTATTGCTCCAAAGCAATCAACTGAATTGAATTCAAGAAAGAATATACATGTACACACAAATCCCATATAAATAACAGACAAAAGGGAGGCATCACTAACCGCCTTTGCAAACTCAATCCTAAGCGGGTTGCCGGCGAGAGGAAAACCTTGGAGAGCCTTCATGGCGTCAATAGCATCCTCATGGTTCATAAAGTTTATAAAAGCATAGCTCCGTCCGGCTTGAAAAGCAACGCTATCAAGCTCTCCGAAACGGATAAACTGATCGGTGAGATCGTTCTCCGATATGCTATGCGACAAATTGCCAATCCACAGATGTCTCGACGGCGGATTATTTCCTCGCTTCGAGGTAACTCCGCCTTCTTCGAAGCGAGACGACGGAAGATCTCTTCGAGATCGCTCTCTGCCTCCTCCTCCTCCTCCTAATCCAGCTCCTGCTCTCATAGACTGCAAATGCAAAGGCTTTTTATATACTGAAATCGTTAATTAAGCTTCAAACGAGTGGAGATCGAAAAAGGACTAACCATGGTGGAATACGTTGAGAAGTAAGATAGCCCGCGACGGAGGATTAGAAGATTGGGAGTACGTGAGAAACTGATAGATATATCTAAAGTTTTATCGTTCTGGTTTTCGTTTATAGGGTTAATTAGGTTTTTGGTAATGATTTAATTTTATGTTGATAGTATAAGAAAAACCTAATTCAAATGTCTCGTATAAAATTAGATATTAATGATAATTATCAAACACTTACTCGTTACCGAAACTGTATAATTCTTCATTATTCTGTACGTATCTGCCACCTACAGATACGTACGTATACTTAAATCTAGTAGTCCTCACCTCATTCCGATGTCAATAGGTGGTCCGGGCCTGACTGTGAGGCCGAAGCTGGCCGACGTATGGCTCACCCCGCCTATAGGTTGACCGACTCGTGGTTCGACTCAATCCATCTTTATTTTCAAAAAAATTACAAAATAATGTTATTTTTGTTATTCTAATCGAGCTACATATTAGCTTGACCTAAGCCTATGGCTCGATCGAACCGAATTATTTTGATTCGTGACTCGCCTGTGGCTTAGTTAACCCAAGTTAAAATCAGGCTATCCCAACATTGATATGCCTATAGGTGTGATCTTAACTACTGTAGTCATACAAATGCCTAGCTTTTAATAGTATCCATAGAACATGTTAAGAGAATCATGCAATTGTTACACAGATGATTAGGTAAGAAATGTTAGCTTTCTAGCATATTTTAATTAAAACTAAATTAAATTTTAATTTTAATTAAAATTATAATTAATTTTAATTAAATATCTATTATTATTTTCAAATAAGATTCATATAATACTTATTTATTAAAAGGTTAATTGTAAAAATAACCCAATAATAATATACTTATGTGACATGCCATATCAAAATTTTCTTTTTATCATTGGATGTCACGTAAGATGGTGGTAATGATAACTCCACCTTAAAATAAGAAGAATGTCGGGACATGATCCTTTGTTCCAACTCTACTCTACTTCATCTCAATCATAGTAGAGTAGGGTTGGGACAAAATAAAGAGGACAAAGGATCTAAGAAGAAGATGTCATCTTTTGAGAAGTGTTAAAAGTTACTCTCTAACACCTCCTCCCAATCCTCCACATTTCTCAGAGGCTCCTGAGAGTTTTGAGAGTAAGGGGAAGTCCGCCACACTTTCTTACAATCTCTTTACCAATTTTTGTTCAGTTGTGGATAAGTATTAGAATCTTCACTCAGAAATGCATGTTTTGTAGAATTTTAGTGGAGAGGAGATATAAAATCACAAAAAAGCCATAGGAGAAGGAAATTTGTAGAGTTTTAGGGTTAATTGGTTTTTAATATTTTATTTTTATTAAATAATATGCTATTTGGCACATTATGTCTACATGGAGACCGCGTGGCAAAGAAAAACAATCTATCATAAGTTGCCATATCAACCATATTAACGAAGAATTTAATGTCGGCAAAAAATTAAAAGTTTCAACATTTTAGTGCTATGTTTTAAAGTTCAAACTAATATTATAAAATTAAATAAATTTAAGAAATTTTTAAAAGTTAATCCTTTATTAAATATCTCATATTTATGAATAAAATTTTTCAAACTTTATAATTGATTATAAC
>JANIHY010000009.1:13161981-13172365 GCA_027479065.1 Erythroxylum brevipes
TAACATAACACTCAAGACACATTAACAGTCCAATAGTATTAACATTTCTTCAATGTTTAGAACACTAAAAAAAATAATATTCAAATAACATTGACAGTAGCACAACATTAGGTGAATTTCTTGAAATTTGAAAGTGTAGCAAGCAATGAATCTTGCCTTCTTCCAAAGTGAGTCGTATGCAACTTCTTTCCTTGGTTCAAGAACACTGACACTACACTTGGATGCCCTGTGTTGGACAAGGAAGGATTACTTAATAACTCAAACAAACAGAGTAAGGGAAGAGAAGCAAAGCAGGCTACGCAGTTTTCAAGTACTCACTAGCTATCTCAGCTGCTACTTCTTCTTCCAAATTTGCAGCGAAACCACCACAGCCACAACTCCTTACTGTTTCCACTGGAAGTAGAAATTGAGAGTTGTTATTTTTAAAGCTAAACTGAAACTAATGTCAATCTTATCTGAACAAGTACTTGAAAAAGTCAATACCCTCCCAGGAATGATCCAAGAAAGTCGTGGTGAGCCTCCGTCGCTGGATTTAGCTCTTCCAATGAAAATTCAGCTCCATGTGAGTGTGCTCCAAGGTACACAATATACGCCTACAGTACAGATTAAAAGAAAAAGGAAAGAATGCGAAATAAAGAATGTGTGCCATCCCAGAGGAGAAATTGAACGCTTAATTACCTTTTTGGAGGCAAAGGATGGTCTCAGCCATAGACATAAAATGAGAAATGGCAAGAGGTGAAGCACAGGTCTCATTGTGACAAGTGAAAAATGTGATGAGTCTGTTCCTCCCTTGCCCTTTTTATATACAATATATAATGTGATGAGTGCGACTTAACCACACGTGTCTGTAATTTTCGTAACACCAACTCAAATACCATTTAAGCTTGTTTAATAAACTGGATAAATTTTCAACGCTTTACCTGTTTGTATTAGCCACTGAAAGAGTCTAACTAACTGGTCCGTTGTGTTTCTAATCGAATCTTCAAAAACAAAATGTCATAAAGATTCTTCATTGTCTGAATCTACGAGCCACTTCAAGAGAAGAAGACACGAATGATGGCATGAGAATCTAAAAACAACTAATTTATAGGCTAAACAAAACAAATTTGAAGAAAAACAGTGGCCGGTAGGGCCAAAGTGCTGCCCATTGTCAGTTCCCATTGCCTATGGTGTCTGGCGTCAGCCTAGACCATCGTCCAAGTAATAAAGTAACAAAAAGCCCTTCATCTGTAGTAATATTTTATTCAAGCCGTAATACACATTATCCATTAATTATACGAGCCACACTGTTACAACAAGCGCAGAATTTTATCTTATTGTGCAGAATTCTTAGGGAGGTGATCGGCTGATTCAGTTCCTAGTGCAGGGGCGTCTCTGATGCTCAACAATTCCATCGTAATTCAAGATACATACTCGCTAAGCGAGTGATTTGAGATGATTCCTTATCTCCGTCTTCCTCCTTCCCCTTTTAACTTGTATTCACCATGTTCCCTTTGATCTTGTCCTTCGTCTTCTGCTTCTATTTCTGTTTTCTTTCAGCTTCGCCCTTGCTCTCTTTAGCTTTCTTCTTTCTTTTTTTCTTTTTCCAAATCGGCAGTATTTCTTCTTAGAGGCTCCCTACAACTTCTCTGATCGTTTCACTCCTCTCTCTTCTTTCCCCTCCGTGTCCCCATCAAGGCTCTGCTGAATCAAGATGGAAAAGGCCAAATGTTGAACTCTTTTTCCCGTTTATCTTAGACGCAAGTGCATGGAGATGAGTCAAATACTTCTTTAGAATACTGCCCGGCCTCCTATTTAAAATGGAGACAGGTCGTCGGTTTTTCCTGGTATGGAGGTGTTGAAAGCTTGTGCAACGTCCTGGAACTCCACTGTGGTCGGGTTTGTCATCAACAAACACCTTTCATATCCTATCACACAATCGTGGGCATTTAAACACCGGAAGAGCAAAAGGTTAATTAGTGGAAGTCCTCCTCTTAGAAGAAAGTAATTTCTAGTTTAAGTTCGCCACATAATCAGAGGCTAAGAAATCTATTAATTAAGAAAGAGCCTTGGCATATTGTTGATGATCTTATCTTCCTGCAAGTTTGGACAGCAGGAGTTAATATGGAGAAAATTAAGATTGAAAGCGTTTCATAGTCGATCAACATACATAATGTTCTATTAGAATATCGATCGGTCCACTAAAGGACTGAGTCTATTGGTTAGTTTTATTGAGAGACCATTATGTATGGACGAAACTATAACCAGAAGGAGAAGGATTGGTTATGTTAGAGTTTGTGTAAGTGTGATAGTGAATAAGTAGCTTTCGGATGCTATCTCCATCGTGAAGTTAGGGGAAAATGACACACATTATGAGGATTCCATAATGGTCACTTATCAAGGGGACCTCCCTTAAACAAGATAAAGTTTGGGCACCTACGGGAAGAATATTCGGAAAAGAGGATATAGTTGATCTAAAAGGAATTGGCCCAACCTTGTGCATGTATAGGAATTAGCCCAACCTTGCGTATGTACAGGATCCTTCTAGAAGAAAAACTAACCCAATAGAGAAGTCTAACTTAGGTTAAATTCGCGCCAGCATGGGAACTTGCATAAGAGGCTTTGCACACAATATAGGCTTCTGTACCATCATTTGCGCAGACTTATGGGAGACATGTATCGGGTTACAATTTGCATGGGATACTGACTACCTACAAGTAGAGTTAGATGTAAACTCCATGATAGTTATTAATATATTATCCTCCTCGGATGATCAGCCAATTCAGTATAATTCTCTACTATTGAGAATTTAGAACTTAATAGCCAAAGAATGAGTTGTGAATGCTTGACATGTGTATCGAGAGACTAATCAAACTGCTGATTGGTTAGCCATATACAAACAGTTAATTAAGGTTTCATGTATCTCCCTTATGATGAAAAAAAGAAGAAAGAAATAATAATGTAACATCCCATTTTTATACTAAGAGTTAGAACATTATATTTCTGTAATTGAAAAATAGCAAGATAGATTAGAAAATTGCATTTTATGCTCGTGCATAATATTAGCATACACACACATAAATTTGATTATTTCATATATTACAATAAATTGTTCGTACACTCATTTGACATTTTTCAGATATAAATGATTGCTTTAATGTGATTATAATGTGAACTATGGATTATATGTCTTAAAAATTGAGCTGGTGTGCGTAAGTAGTGATTTAAAATTTTTGGAAAATTTTGAGAATTTTTTGAGAATCAAGGGTATTTTTGGATTAAGAAAAATACCAAGTGGCAGAACAATTGATAAATAGTAGGAAAAATAGGAGACAAATAGCAATGGAAATTTTTATAAATGACATTGAGATTTAATGACAAGTGTCGTAGAAAATCGGGAGAAAATTGGATTAAAAATTGGAGACAAATGGACTAGTTAAAAAAAAAACCAAGTAAGACCATAGGAAATGGACATGTGGCAAGTGATAAGTGTCACTTGCCAAGCCATGAATCCACCCCCACGACACTCTCTCCCAAAGTGAAAGACTATCTTCATTTTTATTTATCTTTCACTATGTTCATTTGTTCTCACCTCTTGTTTATTTATCTTCATTTCGTTTTTCATCTTCTTTACCTACGATACTCATTTTCTCACCCTCACAATGCAAGCATTATTCTCACCCTTCTTGCTACTTTCATTTTAGTTATCTTCTTTGCTGTCACTAAAAGACCTAACCCTACAACCTTTGATTGTTGATGATTTTGTATCATGGAATGCTAGGGTTTTGTAATTTTGAAGAGTTTGGAGTTTTAAACAAGTAAGTAACGTGTTAATTCTCATGGGTTGTATGAATATGAAACAAATATAATAATTAAATGATAATGAGACTAGTAGTCATTATTCATGTGCATTGTGAGTGATGAATATTGCATATAAATGTCTTATTTCTGCATATGAGATGATTAACCTTTCATAAGATGTTATTGAGATGATTTTTTATATAGAAAAATCATTTGATGATGTAAAACTAGTACAAAAAATTTGTTAGGTAAATCGTGTTTCATGCTATGTTTTCACTGTTGATATACGTGGATCTCTTTGAGTTTTATAGAGATGGATTAAAGTGAGTAAGAGTTAAAGAAAAGGCTAGTATAATGTGATGTCTTGAAATGGGAAGAATTAAAATGATAAGTTAGAGATGAAATAAAGGTATTGATGAAGATGAAGAAGTGCATAAAATATGATGGATATGCGTAAACGATATGTTCTATTTTTGATGTTTATAATCAATCATAGATTTTGATTTGTGTTTGAATGAGTTGAGCTAAAATAGACATAGAAATGAAGAGGAAATAAAGAGGACATAAGTTAGAAATGTTAGAATAAACAAAAGGGAAGAACTAGAGATGAAAATATGCAGTTACGTAAATTTAGGTAAATTTTGTCTGTCACGATCGTGTACAATCACGATCATGATAGAGAGGAAACCCTAAAGAAGTTGCATGATCATGCAAAAGTACGATGTGACAAAGAGGAAAAATGAGGCAATGCACAATCATGACAATGAGGAGCCTCAGAGGAGTTGCACAATCGTGCACAAGCACAATCGCGATAGAAGGGAGAAATCAGGTAATGCACAATCGTGGCATTAGATAGTGCATGATTGTGACAGAGAGGATTCAACAGGCAATGCACATTCGTGCACAAGCACGATCTTGACAATGAAGATGCTATGATTTTAGACAGTTTTGAACAACACTATTTTGACCATAACTTCTTCTCCAGATCTCCGATTGACTTAAATTTTGGACCAAGAACTCCTCACATATTATTCTTCCTCTCCACTAGATTTCATGGCCATCTGAATTCATTAGGAAAGGATTGATAATGATTGATTGATGAGTTTAGGATAAAAATGATGAAGTGTGTTGGAAATTGTTTAATGGAGCGTTTTCACTTAACAGACATCTGTATTTTGGCCATATCTTGATCTATAGATATCCAATGATTATTATGTTTGAGAAGGTACATGCATTTTAGACACGTCTTAGCATGCAGTGGCAACTGATCCCCAGTCTAAGTCATGTTTACATGAGTCACGGTCATGAACATTCATTAAGAGTCTGAGCAAGTAGAAATAATGAGAAGAATTATGATTTGTCAAAGTGTAAGAAAATGAAAGCTCGTGGATATCTAAAAATGAGAAATATTATATGGTTCAATATGATAGATAGAGATTCATTACATTTGTATTGGTGGATGTATTATTGAATATGATATCAATATTGTAATGTGGTAATATATCCTTGAATGTGAAACAGATGTGACTACATTGTCATGGACTGATTGAGGAAAGTATAGATATAAATATGAATGACAAGATTTAAAGTACATAAGTTAAGTAGAAAGAAAATAAAATTTTCTATGACCTTGAGAGGTTGGACTTGGCCCTGAAATGATTGTTTGATTAATGTGACAAGAGTTATGATCCTTCATAAGAATATACTAGTGAAATTGAGATCATAAGTTTATGATGATTATGCATCTATAATTCTGAATTGATTGTGAATATACATATGTAAGATGAAATAAATGATGATTGGAAAAGGAGATAAATGAGAACGAGATAAGTAAAAGCCTCTAAGGTTAAGTGGATTCGTTATTGTGAGTGAAAATACGATAATGTGATCACCTTGAAAAGTGATATTATTAAGTACCTATGTATCATAAACTTGGAGATGATATAGGAAGTGATCTATGACTTATTAAATGCTCATCAGTCTTAACCCCCATAGTTAAACTTATGAGTTGAGTCAGAGTAGCACATAAAAGCATTTATAGTGATCAATTGGGGATAGAATGAGAGTGTAAATGACGTAACTATTTGTAATAAATTCGAGAAAAAGGAAGGCAAAAGAAGCAAGACATGATCATGGAATAGTCCCCGTGACTGTGGTTGAGATTATCGTGAGAAGGTCCACAACGATCATGGTAGGCATAAAAATAGAAATGTTATTTATAATCTATTCGAATATAGATATCATTAACGAATGATATTAATTGGTGACTTGTCAAAAATATATGCCTTGATAAGATGTAATGATCTTGATGGAACATGCCAAAGTATAGCAGTAAATGAATATTTTCACTGTTCCACTGAGTTTTATTATAAGGAATATACTAATCATGTAAGATATGATAGAAATTGTTCTTATTGAGAGATCATGACCAGTTGGAATTGATCTTCTTGATGTATTAAAAATGATTGAAATGTGATGATGAATATAATTGGCTGATAAATAGTATGTAAAGAGTATAGACGATTAAAGAGAAAAATCTTCTTTTGATATAGACTTTCATCAAAGTATATCATGTAAGTTAAATGCTCCATTTCAACAAATGAATGATTATTGAACAAATTAGAAGTGAATATTGGAGTCCCATTTCTAACGGAGACTTAAGCATAAGAAGTTGAATATGCTACAAAGAGTACATGTAGCTTATTGACGAAAGGTGACATGTTTATATTATTAGGTTTCTAAAATTAGGATGATATTATTGCTATTGCTAAAGGAACTTAGGTCCACACTATATTCTATGCAAATATATTTAGGAGATACAAATTAGATTTGATGAATATGTTGCCAACATAGGAAGTTAAAATTGTAAATAAATTGAAATGTGTGGAGAAACTAGTATGAATGAATAGACATCATAATAATTCAATGAGAAATCAAAGGGAATCAAATGAATGGAGAAAATCATTCGAGAAAAGAAGTCAATTGGGAGACTAAAAATAAAATAAAATAATATTACCTCATTTAAGGAATTAGTTACTTAAGGAATTATGAAAACTAATCATGGGCACATTGAGTTTTGGCAATATCTATTTGAGTTAACAATGCCCCCAACAGTATCATGGTATTGAAGAATAAAGTGTCCCAATTTTGTTTGGATCAATTAGTGACTATGATTATAAATGACATATTGAATGTATTCAAAAAGTTGAGAAGAATATTTTGAATACTTAAAGTAAATCTTACATATCATGAAGGTAGAAACAATTATATACCAAGTTTAATAAGAGTGAATCTTATCTTGATCGAATAAAATTTTGGGTCGTATAGTATCCAAACATGGCATATTGGGAGACCCAAATAAAATAGAGGTAATGATGAAATGAAAAACTCCAATGCATATATAAGAGATCCGGAGTTCCCTAGAACTAGCTATATATTGGACACTACCAGAGACTGTTAAGGAGTTTTTACTGATCTTAGCCCTTTGACAAAAATGTTTTAGGAAAAACGTGTAAATTGTATAACTGATGAATGTTAAAAGAATTTTGAGGAATTATAACACCGATGTTAATTATATCGTTTAGATTTTGAGATTTTGTAGTATATAACGATGTTTCACACTAGAGATATGATGTAACCTAATGCAACATAATAAAGTGATTTCATATGCATGGAGACAATTAAATTCTCATGAGTTGAATTATTCAGAATATGATTTATAATTTGTTGCAATAGTAATTGTTTTGAAAGCTTGGAGATATTATATGTACAGTGAAACATTTTGAATGTATATAAATATACAGATCATTTAAGTTTGAGGTAATTATTGAGTTGAAAGGGTTGAATACGAGACTTAGACAATGAATAGAGTTACTTGAAGATTATGATGTACAAATGAGTACTATCCTAGTAAAGCTAGTGTGTATCTGATGCTTGAGCAGAAAATCTAATAGTAGGGTAGCACAAATTTAGATATTAAGGTTTCCAAACCTAGTGCAATAAAGAGCATAGAATGTCAAGTTGAATTTGGGGCAAAATGAAGTGTTATTAGCTACATTGAAATTAAAAATCAATTTTACATGAAAGGACTAGCAAAGCCCGAAGTGAGGATTCAGAATTCTGAATCTTTTTGAGGAATTGAAAATGAAAAATAATTCTTTGTGATTGAAATAAGAAGTATATGTACCCGATAAAGATAATTGAGCAAAAAGTTAAGGGTTAAGGACAATACCTCATCACAGTAGTC
The DNA here is from genome assembly GCA_027479065.1 of Erythroxylum brevipes. Lineage (NCBI taxonomy): Eukaryota > Viridiplantae > Streptophyta > Magnoliopsida > Malpighiales > Erythroxylaceae > Erythroxylum > Erythroxylum brevipes. The sequence goes on from JANIHY010000009.1 coordinate 13,170,008, forward strand.
AGAGTATCTGCATAGCTTCTGGTTATATAATGTATTTGATAGTCTTCTACTCTTAAATTTTTGTATAAATTCTTAATTTACATTTATTTTCAAGATACCTATTTGTGTACATTATAATTTTTTATTATACCATTCATGATATGTTTACATTTACCGATCAATGTTATATATTATAACATTTACCGATCAATGTTATATATTATTTACAAAATTTAAATGTACCAAAAAAACATAAGATTATCAATAGAAAACTTAGGTAGGAAGTGAGAAATGGTGGTTAAATTTTATATAATTAAATTTCCCAAAGGAAATACAATAACTCTGTTGCTAATTAGCAATATAGTGTTATATTCCATTGATAAGTTACTGACCGAATATATAATTTCGATGGTAAGTTCTGAAGTGAATCACACATTAGTATACGATATATAAAATGCATAAGAAGAGGGGTTGAATTGTATATTTGGATTTTTAATTCAATCCCTTTTTTTAAAAACAAATTGCCTTCTCAAAACGATTGACAAACAATATTAAAAAATATTTATGTCAGCAATAGAAACAGGAGTTAAGAGTTGAGAGAGAATCAACACAACAATTTTATACTGGTTCACCCCAAACCGTGGGCTACGTCCAGTCCTCAGAATCCCTTCTAAGATTTCACTATACTTTACAACTGTACAAGTATTCTTTTTATTGAGTCTCTTCAGGTCTCGTACAACAAGTATTTTTTTCTCACTTAACCTCTTCAGGCTCTCAGCTATTCCTCTTTCTTACAGAAGGATATTGCGAGCTTTGTTACAGAAAATATAGCTCTCGTATTTTTGCACAAATATAGTGTTTAGCATTTGAATATCACTAAAAAATTACGAACTCAAATTGCTAACATTTTTAGTCTTCGATTTCGACTCATATTTATAGTCTTCATCTTTAACTGCTTCTTGATAACTGTTTCTTTCTTATTGATTCTTGATTTTTAAAGAAACGGTTAATCAGTTGAGTTCTATAACTAACTCAAACTAATTTGATTCTACGTCTATCACTCCTTCGTCTCATTTTTGCTTCGCTTCCGTCTCATTTTTCTTTGCTTCCATCTCATTTTACTTCGCTTCTATCTCATTTTTGCTTCCGTCTCACTTTGCTTTGCTTTCGTCTAACTTTGTTTTGCTTCCGTCTCATTTTTGCTTCCGTCTCACTTTGCTTTTGCTTCCATCTCACTTTACTTTTGCTTCTGTCTCACTTTTCTTTTGCTTCCGTCTCATTGTTCTTCCGCTTCATCATTATTTGGTTTTCATCAAAATTAATCGTAAAGTCATTTTGACTTAACAATCTCCCCATTTTTTATGATAACAAATAATAAAAAATTCATCTCCAATCTTTTATTGTGTTCTTCTTTTCTTTTCTTCTTCTCCCCCTATCTTTGTTATTTCTTCATCATCTTCTTTCTCCCCCTATCTTTGTTATTTAATTGCGTCCATCACAGTAAGAATTAAACTTCATCACATCATAAATTCTTCTAATTTCACATTTTGTTATTGGTCAACTAGAAACTATTTTTTTTCTGATTACTACGCTTACTAGTTAAAATATTATCCTATGCACATTAATCTGCTTTTGACTAACACGTATCATTTGCATTAATTCATAAATATTAAACAGTTATTTTATTTTTAAAATATCAAATTAACAGTGAGCATATTTTTCATTATCAAATACCTACCATTTCTTAATATTTAATTTAAGTTTTTAATGTTATAAAAGCAAATCATTTAAATTATGTTATATTAAAGTCTATTTTGTGGTGTTAATATTTAAAATAAGAACCAAATTAGGGCTTTCTTTAAATGAATATATATATATATATGTATGTATATCACTGGTTTGAATTTTCCTTTTCTCTATATATATATTGGTTCTTGTCTCGTATGCACTTAGGATAAACACGACGGTGGAAGGCGACCGGAGAGGATGAAAAATCAAACACGTGAATTGTGATGGAGAAGCGTTCACATTTTATTTTCTCTTAGAGTTGACTGACTTGATTCTGGTCGGTCTGAATTTATTGACTGTTACGTAGTCGGAAAGCGCCTTTTAAGTGGTTAATATTAATGGCATAACTGTAAAGTCGGTAGAAAGACTTGGACGGCGTCAAGATTCCTGGTATTTTCTGCGAAAATGTTGTTGGTACTTGGTATTGAGGTGATTTTGGCTCATATTAGGCTGTTGTCATCGTATTTAAAAAACTTATTATTATTAATCAAACAATTTATAATTTAATTAAATAAAAAATTATTAAATAAAATTTAATCAATTTATTTTAACTTATAAAAATTAACTAATTTACGAAACTGCTCAATTAAT
>JANIHY010000009.1:13175943-13191629 GCA_027479065.1 Erythroxylum brevipes
TGAAAATGCAATGAGAGATGTTCTCAAATTTAAGAGAATTCTCATACTCTCACATATAATAAACAATTAATAGGTAGCATAATTACATGTTCTAAAAAGTTAAATACATACAAGTAACCATCTTCACTAAAGCTCCGGGACATGTGAAGCCACCAGAGTATCCTAACAAACATGCAAAATATAAAAGGATAATTATTTAAAAATTTTTTTGAAGCCCCTCGATGTCGCAATTCATATTTTTAAGTCATATATATCCAGACTAATTTTCGTTTACATCGGGACAGTATTTAAAGAGTAAAGTACTGTCCGAATAGATACTGACTTTGTTTTTCTCAAATAATTTAATTAATTTTTTATTTAAAAAGCAATATGACTTACCATTAAAAAGATAAATATTTAAACTGAAGCAAACGTTACTTTTGACTTTTAAAATGAGAAACAAAGGAAGTCTATAGAACTAGAAGTGAGAAGTAGCAAACCTGGAATCGTAGAAATTAACAAACCTGATAATTGGATCTGCTTGGCTCCTTCGATGCCAACTAGGAAGAGTCACCGGTCGTTGACAAGCCTCTTATTTGGCATCCAGGGAGCCAGGCAGTTTCCTTCATTCAGCCATACTTGTTGATAACACGGCGAGACTACTCCTTCTGTTACAAATACTTGTTCTTTTCTTTCTTTAGTTGATAACGCTACGAGATCAGATCAGGACTCCTTCTGTTACTACGTTACCGCACACAACATGGATGTATCATATATACATTTCAATGTAGTAGTAGCAACTTAAAAGAATTACTTTCCCAGAGAATCCGATAGCTCAAGTTATAGTAAACCACGTTTTTCGCATGCAAATTAACAAGCTTACTGCATATAATATCGGACATGAAAACTTCTCTTTAATAAGCAATAATGGAGGATTGATAAACTGAGCAATACTTACACTCGATATCGAGCTTTTTCAAAAGCATTGTTTACGTTCTGTTAAGCAAATAGTTACAGTACTGATATGAGGATAGTCAAACTGGAAGAAAAAAAGGCAAGTTTCAGATCAGAAAGACAAAGGAATGACTCGAGAGTCACTTACGTTTGGCTACAATTATTACGAGCTGCAAGTAACCAAAACTGGAACGCTTGGTGATAAGCTGCAGAGTAGATATTAGGCAACGAAGAGAACCCTGTCTCTACCTTACACGTACACACACATCACTCCACTGCTATCTCTATCAAGCAAGATATAGGTGAGTAGCTAGCAAGTGAAGAAAGAAGTACGTATGTAGGGGTGGACGGGAATGGTTTAGTGGGATTTTAAAGAATTGTCTGGAGAGGGAAACCCTGGAAAAATCCAAGAGAAAAAAGTGAGGAATAGGACTTAGTGCAGGCGGCAATGACTAGACCTTTTACTTTACAAATAGTAATCAAGATTAATTATTACCCTCACGTGGTGCCAAAGCCATGTTCATCACTTTGTTCTTTTTCTTTTACCAGATAATACAGTCACCCACACTGGTCCACCAATCACTGTAACTATGCTACTCAACTCATCATACCCCTTTAATTATTAACTCAAACACTTGCATGTTAGTCGAAAGATTTTATTCCAACTATATATTTGAATTTGAAAAGCTCTCTTGCAAAATCGCACACCTATTTAAAGACCAAAAAGAGTTAATTATAAGAAAAAAACGAGATCTGCGTGACTCTTATTCAAGGGATTGAGTTTTTTTTTTGTCCTTGTTCACGTTTTTGCTCATGCAGAAATTGTAAGCTTGTCAGAAGTAGTATTTAATTATTTTTCCTTAAATTAAACGCTTAGAAGATCCGGATTGGAGACTTGAACTTGTATCTTCTTTTACTGTTTTTGTCACCCTATAATGTTCTGGGTAGATAGAGAGTTTATGAAGGTGTGGTGAAGATTTTGTTGAAGAAGAAGCCTGGATTTGGATTGACTAGTGGGATGGATTTTGCCTTCGTCATTTGTTTTCTCTATTGCCTACCAGGGCCTGTGAATTGTTAGAAATCAGGTTGCTCAGTCCTTTGCGGGTTGCTTTTGTTTTGCAAACTACTATCAGATTGACATTTTCTCTTGTCGGTGGTATTCCAGCTCCATAACCGATATGTTTCCAGAACTGTACTTTCAATTCAGCTACATATTTCAACTGTATATATGTCTTTATGGTTCTCAATATCCTTGGCTGAAATTATAGAAAATACCAATAATAAACAACCACGTGTATTTATCATGATTCAAGTTATGCCACACAAAACGAATATCGAGCAAGATTTACAAAATAACATTTGATTCAATAGATATCTTGTCATTGATTAAATTTTTTCTTTAAGAAATAAAATCTTCTAAATATATTATAAACAATGATAATAAGTTACAAAAGGATCATACCTTGAAAGTAAATCTCCAAATTCTCAATCTCTACCCTCCACATTCTACACTTCAGAGTACTAAAATACTAAGAAAATGAAAATATAGTGAGCTTGGATCTAAGGTTTCAAATTCTCCACAAGGACACCAGTGTGTTGTTACATTTTCTTGCAAATTGGTTGATAATAAATTGCTTCCTTATGCTTGCTAATGTTGAGGCTATCAATGTGTTTAAGTTTTTCTCCTTTCTAGCGCTTCTTTCTTTCCATTTCTTATGAAAGCAGGTAGCCATTGCCACTAAATGGGCCTTCTCCTCCTCTTAGGTGTTGAATAAAGTCAGCTAAGATGTCAAAGTTGATGTGCCAGTGGCTTAGTTCAGTGATCTTCTTCAAAACTTGGAGATTCTAAATTGGAAGAATAGACTGTCTCTAATTTTATCCTCTATTTTACATGAAGCGCTAGTTTTAGGTAGGGATAGATATCTTAGTCTATCCATTGTGCTGAACTTGTTCAACATAGCTAATTCCACAACAGGAAACTAGCACTTAGCTTTAGACTGTTATGCCATATCATATTGCTCCATTCTACCTTAGATCCAACCCTTTGGATTAGTTCCTTGGTTTTCCTATTTATTAAATCAACCACAGGTAAGTTATGCCAATAATAGATCTCCTTATTTCCTAGATTTGACAGTTGGATTGTCATCCTATTTCTCAACACCTCTGGAAATAGTCCTCAGTTTTCATTTTTTTATGAGAACCTGGACGTTGGCTTTTTAAGGAAGGGTGGAGAGATTTGTCATTACTTATTGACATTGCATAAGAGCCCCTATGCTAGTCTAATTGTCAAACCATAAAAAGGCATTTTCTCCTTTCCTTACTTTATAGGTTATATTTGGTTCCACTAAGCTTCTTAACTTAAACAGTTGGTTGAAAAACCAAGAATGTAAAGCTTTTGGAACCACAGTCCATAGGTTGTTTCCCTTAAGTGTATTGCTATATATGTAACCACTTAATCCATAATGATTCCTTGTCTATTAAGATTCCCCATATCCTTTTTAACATTAGAATTTTATTGCTGCCCTATAGCTTTTAATCCCAACCCTCCCTCTTCTTTCAATCTACAAATATCCTTCCAACTTACTTTTGCAACTCCTCCTCTCCTCCCAATTTTTCCATAAAAATTTATTCGTCATCCTTTCCATAGTCTTGATAAGACCCTTTGAAAGGAAAAGAAGGGAACACTAGTGTATATGCATTCAGGATATAACAGATTTTAAAAGTTGTAACTTCCCTCCATAAGTCATTGCTTTATTCATCCATAAACCTAGTCTTTTATGAATTTTGGCAATCAAAGGGAAACAATCCCTGGATCTAAGTCTTCTTTGGAGAGTGGGACTCCTAGATATAAAAGGGGAGCGTTGTTTTTGGTCATTCTAATTATTCAAGCAAAACAATGTGCATGTGAAGCACTCTTTGATATGATAAAATGACTTTTATGGAGATTAAACCTAAGACCAGACAGCTCCTTAAATTTTTGCAGAGAGTTCATTGATAAGGAGATGAAGTTCAAGTCAACTTTACTTAACAAGATGAGGTCATCTGCAAAACATAAGTTTGATAGAGAAATTAACTTGCATTTGGAGTGGTACTTAAAGTCAGAGGAAGTTGAGATATTATGCTTCAGCAGAAGAGTAAAGACTTTCATGCAAATGAGGAATAACTAGCAAGAGAAGGGGTCCCTCTGTATTATACCTTTTAAGCCACTAATTAGAATACCAAATTAGGTACAAGTACTGCGTACTTTGATCTAATTGATGAGCTTATTTGACAAATTTAGTACTTCAAGTTTCTACAAGAAGAAGGACTAGTTTATACTATCAAATGCTTTAAAAAGATCCACCTTAATATCACAACTGTGTGGAGAGTAATTTTCTTACATATCCATTTATAAGCTCCTGCACTATTCTAATGTTGCCTCAAATTTGTCTACTGCTAAATAATGCACCTTGGTTTCCATTGATTAAGGAATTCAATATTGATTTCAATATGTAAGCCAACAACTTTGCTATGATCTTGTAAAGGAAATTGGTACAAGCAATTGGCCTAAAATCACTAAAGGAAGTTGGATTGGACGATTTAGGAGCTAAGCATAAGTATGTCTTGTTGATTTCTTTCAGTTGAACTCCTTTATTAAAGAATTAATGTATTACTTCTTTTAAAACTTTAGTTGTCTTTGGAGTTTTGTGAGAGAAATTACTATTAAGTCCATCTAGTCTTGGAGCTTTTATTCCATTCATTTTGAACATAACTTTATTAATTTTCATCTCATCTACCTGTTTAATTAGATTGGTAGCTACTTCCTTGGAGATTCTAGTAGGAATAAATTGCCTTAGAGATTCCAAATACGAGCTTGTAGGCCTCTCAGATCCTGAAATACATTTAAAAGAATTCATTACTTCCCCTCTGATATCATCTTTTTTACAAACCACTTCACCATTTTCATCAGATATGGAGGATATCATGTTATAATTTCTTCTAGCTAAGAGAGCATTAAAGAAAAATTTTAAGAACTTATCTTATTTATTTATTTAGTTAACTCTAGCTTTTTGTTGGATCAAAAATTATAGTTATCTAGCACTTGCAAAAAAAATTTGAGTTCTTTTTTCTCGTCATTCAATAAGCCCCAATTTTCGGGTCTATTTTTAATTGATTTTTTATATATAAAGGAGTTTCTCCCTAGCATTTTCAATCTCCATTTTATTATTATGGCTTTTTTTGACATTTAGAAATTTTAATTCTTGTTTAATTGGTTTTAGTTTCTGCAAGCATACAAATTCCTTTGTTCTAATCATTGCCTTTTCCTATCTTCTATTTATAGCCTTCTGAAAACCTTTAACATTGACAAGAAAGTTATTAAACTTGAAAGGGGATTTAAATCTAACCTTTGTGAATAGATTTTCTATCTTGATTGGAGTATGATTAGAGAAGCTGGGATCCATAATGAGAGCTTTGCTTTCAAAGAATAGTGTTAGCCATTCCATATTCACCATTACTCTGTCTAGTTTTTTTTCTAATAAACCATCCAAAGGATTACTTGCTTCCTGGGAAATTGTGTGCTTTAAATTTAAGGTCAGTTAGTTCCACCTCCCTAGTTCATTTAAATAGATCCATGTTGTAATTGAGTAGATTATAGGTACCTTCAGCTTCTGATATGTAGTGTGGTGTTAAAGCCTCCAAAAACTAGTCAAGGCCATGAACAATATTATTTAAACCCTTTTAAAGTACTCCAAATATTGTCTTTGGACAGTTGTGTTGAAACCATGAACAAAGGTTCCATTTATTAAAGAGTTCTCCATTTTAAAGATATTTTGGAAGGTATAAGTTGCTCATTTTCCTCTATTTGCTTCACTTTCACTATATCATCATTGTAGCAAATGATAATCCTTTTAAAGTTATGGTATTGATGGTTGGAGAGTAATTTCTAATGTAATCCAAATAGTTCAGTTTATTCGGGTTTTCATTCTTAATTTTATTTTTAATAAAACAAATTAACCCCTTAACCCAAAATCCCTCAAAGCATTTCGGTTAGATGGGTGGTCTAGTCCCCTTAAATTCCAAACGATAAGAATCGTTTCAGAATACCTTTACATTGGGAGCTTTTTATGTTGCTCTTATAGATCTCCTTATTTGTATCTTCTCAAAAATTTCCTCCATTTTTCCAACTTGTGGTTGCTCTTCCTCCATTCGTATAGAAATTAGAGTTGAAGTGGTGCAAAAATTGTAAGGACACTTTCAATTCTTTTGATTGGTGTTAAAATCTGCTCCTTCTTAGAGAGGGTATTGTCTTTATCCACTTAAGATTGAGGGGTTTCTTCAACAAGCAACAGGTTGTTAGTAATATTTGGATTAACTTCCTCCTAGCCCATTATCCCAAAGTTATCCCCTTTTTATAAAACTCTTCTTATAGGTTTCCATTCCTCTCCTTAAGCTCTAAATGGAGGTCTTCATTAAGAAATAACATACACTTTATCTTCCTTACATGCACTTTATCTTCCTTAACAGTGTTTTCAGCTCACAGTCTCATTATTGGTATACTTTCCCTCAGCTTATTCAAAATGTCCATGTTGATACATATCTTTGCAAAACCAACACATTTTGTCATAAAACTATTTTCATTAATCCATAAGGGCTTGCCCAAGTAGCTTGCTAGCATGTTCCTTTAGAAGTCCTTAAGCTTCTTAGCTTTCAAGCTACTAAGATAAGCTTTACAATTCCTTTTCTAGTGTCCATCAATTCCACAATGAAAACACATGCCCTTATCATTGTTGTTCTTTTTAACACCACCTTTTACCTTTAGTAATTTAGCAAAAGCCTTTTTTTCTTATTCTTATTCTTTTTAGAGCCATTCTTAGAAGAATCTCTAATAAAAACATAAATGTATTCCTTCTTAAGGTGTCCCTCTACAATCTTGATCATATTTAGTAGTTTAGAAAATGGCACATACTTTTGGTTCATATGGAAGTTCATATCAAACTGTGAAAAGATCTAACTAAGAGATTATAACGAAATATCAATGCTTAAATCATGGTCTATAACAAATCCTAATTGGCTTAATTTTTCAATATAGTCAATCATCTTCAGTATTCGTAGCTCTATCGAAGATCCTTCTACTATCTTGCAATGAAATATGCTTTAGAAAACCAATATCTCTTTGCCCTACTTTATACACCAAGCAACTTATTAAGATGTAAAATTATAGTAGGAGCATCCATATTCTTATGTTTCCTCTGAAGCTCGGGAGACATAATGGCCAACATCACACGTGTAGCTTATTTAATATCATTAATATAGCATTGATGTTTCTTCTAAACTTCATTAGTTACATCCGAAACTAGACTCTAATGGAATAATAGTATAAAAAACATATAGTTTCTTTTCTTTCTTAGGAATAATTATCAAGTTACAAAACCAATATGAGAAATTGGGTATAGTAAGCTTATCAACATCTATGATGCTCTTTAAGGATTGACTAGTACTCATTTTTTCTAACAACTAAAAGATATATAATAAATGGTGATTTAGACATATTTAATACATTTTGCTTGCTTATTTAAGTCTTTTATTGATTTTCATATTTAAGTTGTTTATATTTTATTTATATAGTCTAATTCACTCATTTCGAGCAAAAAGGAACAAATTTAGAAAAGTTTTTGGAGCTATTTTGATTGATTTATTGAGTGCTTGATAGTATACATGGTCGTGTTTGTGAGTTTCGAGGTGTGTTGAGTGTTCCTTATGGAATACACCTATGTTGAGTAATAAGAAGGTCATATTGATAGTACACACATATATCTATACATATTTTAGCTTTGAAAAGTGATGCACATTTATTTGAAGAGCAGAGCCATTAACATGCCTATGTTGATGCCTATATATCTTTTAGAATCTAAATTTCAAAATTTAAAAGATAATATTGAGTGGTAGAAGAAAGAAGAGGTTGGGAAAACACAATGAGAAACCTTAGAATGATATAAAGCATGAAAAACAACCAAGGAAATCCCTTTAGAGCAAATTTTCATAAATCTAGAATGAACTTTTTTGAGATTTGAAGAATTTCAATTATGTCATTTTTTATTTTTAGTTTTTAGTTTTAATATTTTGTTTCTATATTATGATCTAAATTCCTTTTAGTATTTATATTAGATGAACGATAAGATGGATCTCGTAGTGACTTCATTTTAATTTAATTTATTCTTTAGTTTTATTAAGAATTAAGTATGTGTTCTTATTTATTCTTTGATTATTGCATGTTAATTCATATATGATTTCATGCAATTGAGATTGAAAATTTAAAGTATGAATAGATATAATATAATTAAAAAGATTTGTATGCAAACCTAAAGATAGGTCAACATATATCTTTTATATTAGGGTTAAATCTAATATTGATGTTCATAAATTGATTAATGTGATTATAAGGGTTTTAGTAAAAAAGAGATTTCAGTTAATCAACCTAAATTTAGGTGTTAATAATCCTGAGGATGATATTAGCATAATTGAGGAATTTCCATGGTTTAATAAACTTTTAGTTAAATTGATTAGTGAAATCATAATTGCATGAGAAGTCCTATAAGGAATTCAAATTTTAGGCATTTATTTATTGGTTAATTTTTCATTCTCTTTCCATTTAAGCTTATTTGAATATATTGATATTTATTTTCTTTTATTTTAAATCTCATTTATCAATATCATCTCAATTATCGGTTAGATAATAAGAAAAGAGTTATTACTAGTACTCACAATCTTTGTAGGTTCAACACTTGGTATTTAAAGTCCTATACTATAGAACGGTAGGCGCATTTACCTTAGATAATCTATAGAGTAAAGGAATTAAGTTACATATAATCATTATATGAGTCTGCCAAGTTTTTGACACCATTTTTATAGACTAGGATATTAGGAAACCTTAGCTTCTATTACTCTAACCATTATTTATTTTGCATTTTTTTTATTATTCTTTTTATTTATTTATTTATTCTTAAAGCTCTGTTTTGATATTATGATATGGCTTGTTCATAGGAGTTGGAAATTTGTTATTATAGCCACAAAATAAAATGAAAACATAGAGAGGGCAATGATTTTATGGGAATTATGGTATGTCATCTATTATGTTTGGAAGCTTAACTGACATATATGACATGGTTGACATTTGTGGGAGTAACCACCCTAATCATGAATGTTTGACAATGGACTATATATAGGGACATCCAATTTGTATGGAGAACTAGTCTTAAGACACTCCATATGAGAATACTTATAATCCAAAGTGCAGCAATTATTACGACTTTGTATGGAACGATTACACTTCGTTTGGATTTTTACAACAACTATAACAAAAGGAGTACCAACATATTGAGGAAGTTCTTATAAAATTTGTGGCTTTAATTGAGGTTTACCTCCATAAAATCAAATTGTTAGGTGTTTTATCCATATATACCGAACCAAATTTGAGGAACCATGTGAATGTGATAATGTTATGAAGTGGAGAGGAGCTAGATAATACGAGTCAACACACTAAAAGTTATAGCCTAACTTTGTATAACTAAATTTATAGTAGTGGTGAGAAAGGATCATACCAATAGAGCATGTGTGTTTAGCTTTTTTAATAAATAAACCCAATTAACAAAAATAAAGTAAAACTAAACTATTAAAGACAAATTAAATCAAACAGTACAAAATTAATGAAATTAATCAATAGGTTTCAAATCTAGTTTGTGGTTCAATCTTAACCTTCACACAAATGTGTAAAATCAATCTTCATATTGTTATCATTACTCTTTTTGAAACTATTAACCATAGATTAATAACAAGCTCAATTAATCCTATTTTCCCCCTGGGTTGTATCTAATTAAAACAAGTTCTTTAATTAAGTCTAGTTATCAGACAACCTAGAATAAGCTTTCTAAATTTAGTGTGACAACTGCATTAGGAAATAGGAAATCAAATTGATCTACGCAAGCACCATATAAGCTTGATTCATTTAACTTATGCTATGTTATCCGTAATGATGTTCGACCATTAGTTTACCATAAGTGAATTAATTGTACAATGATTACATAGTACAATCCAGATTTTAGCAATGAATCCACATATGAACAATCTAGTAGGCCTATCTAAATCGTTCATACATAAATTAAAAACATTAAACACAAGATAACATATTCAATCCCAAAAGAGATTTAAGAACAACATCATTAGATTAATCATTGCCTAATCATTTTCGTCAGCCTTTATATATCCCCTTTGAAATGGAAAAATGAAGTTTAGCTCCTCATAGCTCTACAAAGGGAAATGAATTTGCCTCCTTTTAGAGTTTGTAATATGTTCATACCTTTTTTGGCCTTTAAATGCCCTTTTATGGTGCAAAATTAGGATTACGTGGTTATGCATGGTTAGCTATACAAGCATATAAGTGACCATGTATATTAATTTTTCAAAAATCAAAGAGTTACACGGTCCCAGAGAAATACAAAGCCAACTTACACCATCATGTAAGTCACCTACACAACCTTCTAAGTCTCTACATAGGCGTGTAGATCTCAAGGTTGCAAACAACGTCTTCAAGCTTGTAAATGTTTCCAATGAGTTACCATTCCCTATATGACTGTGTAAGTTATAATAACTCTAATTATTCCATTTTTTTTGTCCCATATTCACCATAATTCATCTCCTTCTTACTCCAAGAAGGCAAACTACTCCAAGAAGGCAAACAAGATCAAACATCAATATAACAACTCTAAGGATGCAGATTTAGCTAATTTTGGCTCTTGTTCCTACAACTTGTACCTAAAGCAAAATATGAGCCAAAATACGTATCTTAAATGCAACATAACATTAATCACTACACATTAAGAAATAAATATATCAATAATTAAGAACTTATCAAGTTCCCCCACACTTATCTTTTAACTCTCCTTAGTAAAACTAAAATTAAAAATTAAAAACAAAACATTTCCTCCTTTTTAATATTTCCTAAGAATGGATGGTCAAAAAAAAAGAGGAAAATTTTTCAAAACCATAGAAAGAATTAAACGTTCAATGCTTTTACTCATGATCAGTCTACAATTATTCCCTTCAAAAACTGAGCAATCTAGGGGTATACTTTGACAAGTTGTCTTTAAAAATAAGATAAATCTACAATTAAAATCGAACACCTTTCATAATCAAGATATTCTATAACTTTACATGTCATTTTTGTTCTCCACCACTAAAATTCAAATCTATAATCATGAATCAAAGGAATTTTCAAGGTTGTAATGGGTTCAAAGGTTAATGTGAGAAGTATTTGGATCATGTAGTTCAAAAGCCATAAAAACTAGTGAAGAAGGAAAAACACTTAATGGAGTATCAAGTGCAAAAATTAACATCCATTTAAAAATAGGTACCATCAACTATGATGAATGCAAAAACTTTGTTTCATATATTAGATTCGACCCTATAAACCATATGAAGCATAAATAATTAGAAGAAATCACTTATAAAAATGATGATAAATAATACACTAAAACTGTAAGGAGTCACCCTTCACAACAACTTCTACCTTATTTACGTCATAATCAATTCATCCGTTCCATACAACTTTACAAGGAAAGACTAACATGAATTACTTTGTAAAATAATTGATTTTCCTCCTCGTTACTTCTTTTATTTTATTCTCTTTTTCTTTTCTTTTCCTTTTTAAAGACCAAAAAATTGAAAGGAACTACATTAACAATGGAACTCATTAAAAGGCAATAAAAATCACATTCTATCAATTATGACCAACCTATATATATGCACACCCCCACACTTATTCTCTTTTTTGGATCCATAAACATTAACAACCAATGTTCCATTAGCTTTAAGGCTTGGGTTAGAAATTTTATTTAAGTTAAAGGCTCATAAGCTAATAAAACTTAAGGACCTTAACAATAGGATAAATCATGTCATTAGGTAGGCTATTCGACTAATGTAGCTTATAAAAAGAAGAATGTCTATATCATTTCATGTTAATGCTTATGATAAAAAATGTTGTATCAAAAAGAAAATTAAAGCAAAGTCAAGATGAACATGTTATGGAGGTCATATGTGAATAAAAGACAATGAGACTAATATGGATGTGTCAGTCTAAAGACTCAAAATCTCATTAGCTTATGTCCACCCACTAGTCACTAAAAGAAATGTACATCGACCAACCATAAAAGTAAGAATATATGCCTAAGTTTACCAAAATTTTTCAGTTAATTCTACTATTTAATTAGAACTATATAATCATATAAGCAATAAAAAAGATAAAATGTTTGTTTTGTAACATGCAAAAAGAACTTAAACACATAAGAAACAAACTTAAAACATATAATGAAGAAGATCTCCTCCACCATACTTAAAATTTATATTGTCACCAATGTAACATTAAATGTAATAAATGGAGAATTCAACCAAAACAACAATTGGAAAAATGTAAAGGAAAAGGAACAAACTCTTCTTGAGTTGCCTCCTAAATAGTGCCTTTGTTTATTATCATTAGTTTGCCTCCATGTTTTTCTCATCATGTGATAAAATTTTGATCTTCAGAGATCATCAATTCTGCATTCTCCATTTGAAATTCTTCAAGGTAAGGCTTTAGTCGATGAGCACTCACCTTTAATATCTTCCCTGCTTTCAAACTCTTAATCTCTAATACAATCATAAAAGGATAGACTCAGTAAGGACATAACTTACGTGGAAATAGTTTATATCTACAACAATAAAGAAGCACTTTTTGATCAATAACAAAGCTATTTCTCAAGATATAGAAAGCTTTGGTCTTCTCCTTAATTAAAACTACTTCCAATTTATTTGTACATTTTTTCTTACAATCTTCCTGTATTGAAAGGTTAATCACATTAATAGCAAAAATAGAATGGCCATCTTGAGGTTGTTTCTTAACATTGAAAATACTGAAATGGATAACTTTCCCATCGAATTCCATTATGAGGCTACCTTAATGAACATCTATCTTAGTTTGGGTCATGTAAAGAAAAGGTTTCCCTAATAAGATTGGTGTTGAATTAGGGGAAATGTCATCATCTATATCCACCAGATAAAATTTTATAGGAAATATTAGTTTATTCACTTGCACAAATATATCCTTAATTAATCCATCTAGGTAGGCATTAAGTAATTAACCAAATGTATGATAACAATATTTTCTTTCAAAGAGCATAGATTTAAAGAAGCATAAAGGGATCAAGGCATAACATTAATTGATGATCTTAAATCTAACATGGCTTGTTTAATTATAGTGTTACCAATTTTACAAGAAATTGTAAACATACTTGGATCCTTAAACTTAGGAGGTAGTCTCCTTTGTAAGACTGTATAAACATTTTCACTCATCCTGATCATTTCATTGCCTTTCAACTTTCGCTTGTTGGTGCATAATTCTTTAAGGAATTTTGCATACCTTGGTACCTATTTGATTGCATCCAGCAATGGTATGTTCACTTCAACCTTCTAAAATATTTCCCAGTTCTCCTTATCATTGTTTTTCTTATCTGACTTTGCTAATATGATAGGGAAACGTGGAGGGTTATTCTTAACACGAATTGGGGATTTGACATTTTCCTTTGAGCTAGATGAGGCATCCTTTTGGTATTTAAGCTCATTCTCAATTTCATCTTCACTATCCATCCTTTGTGTGGCCTTTTTTAATCCTCAAGCTTCTTATCACTCCTCAAAGTGATTGCACTAATTATAGGTTAATGTATGGTAGAGCATGTCATTTTTCTGCTGAGCTTGAACATAAAACATATTGTACAATTAAGTTTATTAATTTTAATCTCAATCTTACAGGTGAGAAAAGTTGACTCCAAGTGAATGAACTTAAAAAATGACATATGATTGCTTATGAAAATTCAAAGTTGTGTAAGGAAAGATCCAAAAGGTATCATGATGGAAGGATTAAGCAAGCTACAAAATTTAAGGAGGAAGATCAAGTCCTTTTGTATAAATTCAAACTTAAATTTTTTTCTAGGCTAGTTAAAGTATAGATGGCCTAGACCCTTCTTAGTCAAGAGTCTTTCATTGTAGCATTGTAGAGGTAACCCATCCAAAAAAAGTTACATTTAAGGTAGATGAACATCAGTTGAAGTACTACCTTTGAAGTGATTTTGACAAGCACGTTATAGAAGAGTTTAATGTCTGAAATTATGATGGAGTAAGTAAAAGTAGGAACATCAATCTAATAACATTAAACAAGTGCTCATTGGTAGGCAACCTAAGTTTTTAATTTTTTTAATTAGTTTTATTCTACATTTTTAGGTTTTAGTTTATGTGCTTTAACTTATATCTATGTTAACCTTGTTTTATAGTTATAAAGGTGCCATTTTAGTCTTTTATGCTTTAGGTATCTGTTGATTTGTAGGTGATAACAAGTGAAAAATATGGATAAGTTAAAAAGTTACAGAGAGTTACATGCCCATTAATATGCTCATGTTACTGATTGTGTTATTAGAAAATTCCTATAAGTCACATACAGACTAATCGGCATGCCCATGTTGATAGAACTAGGTAAGTTATTTAAGAAATAGTAATATATATAACCATTAACACACCCATATGGGAGACCATGATGATTCTTTCTCTCTGTTCTATTGTTTTGCCAAAAGCTATGGAAAGTTACACACCTACTAACAAACTCATATCAGTGGCTATATAGATTTTAGACATTTTAATTTTAATATCAACATGCCTATGAAGTTATCATCATATTTTTTAACATGATCTAGATTCATGTCCATATTCTAACCCATGTCAATCTTTGTCATAACATGTTTGAGATACATGCCCATGCAAAAACACTACATGCCAATGTTTCAACCCAATACATCTGTGTTCATTAAAAATTAACCCTAATTTGTTTAACATGGGGAAGTTATATAGTTGTGTTGTACTGTGTTAAGTAAACTCTTCTTTAAATCGCCCTTTGTCACCCAAAATCCCATTTTTTTACTTTCTCTCTTATTTTTCTCCTCTAAACGATGCTCATCCACTCCTTCCTTATGTGAAAACCATCCTCTAACCTATTTCTCTATAAATTTCATCAATTTAAGGTGTTTTTTTTATATGTTTTTTTAATGAATAATGATTTAACTATAGATAAAACTAAATCAACATTACAATGAGTTCTAGGCTATCCACCTGCTTGTTAAGTCCAAATGACTTTACTTAAACATAATTTTGATGTATAACAAAGAGAACAATAAAAGAAAAGCAATACAGACGAAGTCATACAGACGCAGAAGCAAAGCAGACGCAGATGCTAATCAAAGCAGACGCAGACACTACTCAAAGCAGACGCAGACACTACTCAAAGCAGACACAGACGTAGACACAGAAGCAAAGCAGACGCAGACGCTAATCAAAGCAGACGCAGACGTAGAAGCAAAGAAGACGCAAGCGCTAATCAAACCAGACGCAGACGCTAAGCAAAGCAGACGCAGACGCTAAGCAAAGCAGACGCAGATGCTAATCAAAGCAGACACAGACGCAGAAGCAAAGCAGACGCAGACGCTAATCAAAGTAGACGCAGACGCAGAAGCAAATAGTAAAGCAAAGCAAAGCAGACGTAAACAATAAAGCAAAGCAGACAAAGAAAAATAGACGTAAAAATACAGACGAAGGAGTCAGTTCGAGTTAGTTACAGAACTCAATTGATTAACCGTTTCTTTAAAGATTCAAGAAACAAGAATCAAGAAGCAGTTGGAGACGAAGGCTATAAATACAAGTCG
>JANIHY010000009.1:13244844-13260845 GCA_027479065.1 Erythroxylum brevipes
TTCTAGCCGTTGCATGATTGTTATGACCGTTCCTTAACATCCTCCTTTCCATTTGTGACTAATTGACTTGTTGGAATAAATTTGTTGTACCCATAAGTCGACTTGTCGTCATGTATAAGTCGACTTGTGACAACATTTTTCGTAAAATTTTATCTCCGCTCTTCTATAAGTCGACTTATGCTGTGTAAGTCGACTTGTGTCCTTTGATAAGTCGACTTATGTACTATTAGTCGACTTGTGTTTATATACCTTCATATATTAGTCGACTTATGCTGTTCTAGACTTATGTGTATAAGTCGACTTGTGATGTGCAAGTCGACTTATGCTGGCTTCAACGGTAATATCCAATCAAATCCTCTAAAATCCTCACTGTTAATGTCTCTTTCACTTATAAGGAAACTTCCATCTTGATTCTTCAAAGATTAATTACTTGCCCATATTGATTTGCACAATTCTTTCATTGAATAATACTTGGAATAATTTATTAACTAATTCTATATATTTTATTATTATCAAAAGATAAAAAGATTTAATTTGTCAACCACCATTGGTCCAACATTGGCGTCCAAGTAAATATTGCCTCCACTTTTTAATGGCCTTAATAATAGCATATAATTCTCAGTTAATGAGTTGCGGAGAAGTTCTGAAGTAGTGATGTTGATATAAGAGGAAGGTTAGGTAACAGAATTGCAGCAAAATGCTTATACACATATATAACAAGAGTAAGAGAGCCAGTGAGACTTGCAAGGAGCAGGAAAGCAATGACAAGTGAGGATGGAAGCAGAATCAAGTTTGGAAGAGCAATCAAGTAGTAGAAACTTCAGCAAATTCACCTTAGGCTGGCAACCCATTCATGCCATACAAACATTTCGTTGGTTATTTGTGATAAAAGTCATAATCTCTTTTCAAGCTAATTTTGCTATTTCATTTAAACCATATAGTCCTAAAAATTTAATTAAGGCTAAAGCCGAAATAAGCTTGGGCGTAAGTCAGGTAAGGTGCAACCTGCTCTGTGTATCATCCCTAAAACTGATCTTCGCTAATTTGATTATATATGGGTGTATTGACAATAATATTTCATTTTTTATTTTAATTACTCGTTTATCTTATCCTCCCCACACGGAGCAACTTCTCTACTCTTTTGTTTCTTGTCTCAATTTGCAATCCAGAAGAGGAAGCAACTGTCGAAACATTACATGGAAGGCCCTTCTTCTACCTTGAGCAGCGGTGTCCACCACCATGATAACTCCACTGTCCCACGGTGCTTTCCTCCGGCTGCTCAACCGGAGATTATGAGAGCCGCCGAGAAGGACGACCACTACGCTTCCTTCGTCTACGATGCCTGCCGTGACGCTTTCCGCCACCTCTTTGGTCTCTCTTCATTTCCCACTTCCTAGTTTCTGCTTTCTTTCTCATAAATAAAAACATTTTGAATTCAATCTGATAAAACTCTTATCTTCCGTTGTTCTTCTCTCTCTCTTTTTTTTTTTTTTTTGGTTTTAAGGTACAAGGGTTTCCTTAGCTTATCAGAATGAGGTTAGTCCCTCCTTCGTTTACAATATTTCATTTATTGAAAAATTAACGCATTGGAGAATGGCCTGGGTTTTACAGACAAGGCTTCTGGGACAGATGCTTTATTATGTGTTGACAACAGGTGCAGGGCAGCAAACCCTTGGGGAAGAGTATTGTGACATTACTCAGGTGCTGCTTCGATGAATCCTTCGCTTTTATGATAATCTGATTGACCAAGTGGTTGTCATTCCCGAATTACTCATTACTTGTCATTGATGCCTACAAGTTTATGCTCTATTTACTCGTCTCTTCTGTCCTCTAACTCTCGTATTCATACCTACAAACTTCGCTTGTGTTTCTATATTTTTCGGCTACTTTTTTCTTTTTCTTATTTCTGATGTTGATCACTGTTTTGCTAGGTTTCAGGGCAGTTTGGACTTCAACCTACTCCAGCAAGGCGTGCTCTTTTCATTGTATATCAGACAGTGGTTCCTTATGTTGCTGAAAGAATTAGGTCCAGGATTTTTTTTCATTCTATCCTCTGCTCTATTCTTTGTTGTTTTTGTTTACTTTTTCTTCACTTTTCAGATTCTTAAATCTGAAGCTTTTAGCTTTTACAGCTCAAGAGCTGCTTCACAGGGCATAGCCCTTGCTGATTCTCTGTCGGAAGAACTCTATGGCAACAATACTCCAGGAAGCAGTCAGGAACAATCTTCTGGCAATACATATATTCCATCTCCCTCCTCGTCAGTGGCATCAGCTTCTTTAATATCTAGCTTAAAACAGAGATTCATTGCTCTGTGGGTACAGATTGTTCGGAGATGGCCTACGGTATAATTACATTTAAGCTGTCTTTTTCAATACTTATTTTTTGCTTATTTAATATCTATCACAATGATTTCTTTCCTCAAAATGTGTGCTTTATATTTTTTGGCTTATGAATGCTCTCTATCAGAACAACATATTCACATTTTGCCAAACTTTAGAGCTTCATAAATGTTAACGAGTGAGACATATTTGTTGGTGTTGCATTCAGGTCCTTCCTGTAGCACGAGAATTTCTGCAAGTGATTCTTCGGACTAACCTTATGTTTTTCTACTTTGAAGGTCGATAATGAGTCTATGGTTCATATGTTGTAGTTTGTTTTCCAACTAATCTATTTAGTGCAATTTCAAATTGCAGTTATTCTTGGTCTGCAGGTCTCTATTATCATATATCAAAGCGTGCAGCTGGTATACGTTATGTTTTTATTGGAAAGCCATCCAATCAAAGGCCAAGGTGTGATTTATGTCATACTATGATTATCTTAGTTATAGGTTCGTAATGACTTAAAAACCTCAGTTTTCTTCTTTTCCTAGTCTTAGTTACAGCCCAATAAATTTGATGACTTCACATGATCAGTTTTTTTGTGGAACTATGTATTTGACGTCAAGGATTAAAACTCTGACAATTGGATTTTTGAACAGATATCAAATACTAGGTGTGTTTCTTCTAATTCAGCTATGTATCATTGCTGCTGAAGGTCTTCGTCGAAGCAATTTATCTTCCATTACTACTGCAGTTCATCAGACATCCTTAGCATCGCACCAAACTACAGGTTATTCATAGATATATTATACTAAATTTCCAATCCTGTGCACTGTTAAATTTGTGTTCATATACTAGTGATATTGTAATCTGATTTATCTGGGAAAATTGCTGTTCTTTTTTTAATTGGTGTATTAGTTTCCTATTGTAGATGTCCTTCCGCTGCCATTTTTATATTTAACATTTTGAACAGGAAAAGAATATGCACGAGATACTATAATTGGAGTCTATGCAATTACAGAATGCCAGAACTTGGATTCTAAATTTCATGAGAGAACATGTTAAATTGTTTTGTGTGAAGTGCGTACTAAATCTGAAAAGAATGAACAGGATTTTGTTAGAACCACTCTGTAAACTTCTGCATTTTGCGGCAGCTTTATTGATTTTTGACTTGTATGTTTGTATCTAATACTTTAAACTCTGTGGCCTTTGTCAATCTTCTATGTTATAAGTTTTCTGTTCGTGTCCAGGGAGAACTCTGCCTGTGTTTAATGAAGAAGGAAACCTGATACCTTTAGAAGTTGGAAGGGGAAGTGGGGTCTCAGATTCGATGTCCAGTGTTGAGGTAGATATGATCTTGTTGTTTCTAAATTTTCTTGGAGAAGAATTTGTATGTTGATTGGTTCTAAACTTCTTGATTTTCGTTCTGCGTTACTCAGCCTAAATTTGAGTTATTAGCTACACAAATACTAATAAATTGGTGTTGAATAGTTTTCCAGAGATCTTGAGCTTTGACATATTTGTAATAAAATATCATAAGTATTTAATTAGTTTTGTTTAGGCCCTAATTTTCTTACTAGTATATTTTATAGTCCTATAAAATGGGGTCCTCTTTTATAGTGTCAAATTATCAATAAACACATTCTTTTGTTCTATATGTTATCAAGCACTGACATTCCTGAGTCAGCTTCCTGGCCCTTGGTGTCAAATTCCATCAGTGCCTTAGTAGGAGTTATCCAAAGCCTTTCAGTCTGCAAAAATAAAGGCATTATACCACTATCTTTAGCTGGTTTTTTTAACTCCTGTCATCTTTTTGAAATCAAGAGTCATCTCTCACTGCCATTGCATCTAGAGTATTTATTTGTTGATGTTGAGGGGTATTGTCAGTTAATCTGAGGACACGAGCTGTGGCAGAATTTGTGATGAAAAATGTTTAATTTTAATAAATTTTGATTATGCCTTATTTTTTATCATATTCATAGATCCTATCACCTAATCCTGTAAATAGTGTCGTTTTGGATAATGGTAAATTATTAATAAATACATTTTCTTGCTGTCTACAGTTGAGCTATAGGCTAAAGTGTATTGAGTAGGTCCTGCTACTGGCACATTGAATTCCAACTGCACTTGCCCTCATGTTAGCAAGAGTAATTTTGATTCCATGCTACAGTGCAAGGATTTGCAGCCCTTTTTTTTTTTTAACAACCTTTGCATTGTTTGAATATTTCAAACTTTTTTGAAGCTCTATTTCTAAAAAGTAAAAAGGGAAACTTCCTTTGAAACCTCAAGTTGTTATATTGTGGTTATATTTTTCACCTGAATAAATTCTTTTTGCATAATCAGGTTCATGCAATTAGTGGGACCAGCAAATGCACACTATGCCTGAGCAATCGACAATACCCTACTGCTACTGCATGTGGTCACGTATTCTGCTGGTTATCTCGTCATCTTTTTTTCATATTCTTTTCCTGTTCGTTTTGTCAATTCTCACAATACTTTAATATACATATACATAACTAGTATTTGCAATGTGTAGGAATTGCATCACGGAATGGTGCAATGAGAAGCCTGAATGCCCACTATGCCGTACACCCATTACCCATTCAAGCTTGGTCTGCCTATATCATTCAGACTTTTAGCATGTGATTAAGGACTAGACAGAAAAGAAGAGTGATGAATTGTAAGCAATCTCCTACTGGTAATAAAGGGTCACACAGAAACTCCTCTTTCTGCTGGTACTGCAAACATGCAATTACGAGGTTATTCGACGTTGGTAATTGTAGTTATAGTTTTTTGTTACGTTTTACAGGATTGGGTGCCGGCAAGAGAATATTGTGGCTGAGTCGGAGACTGTGTGGGGTTCTGCTCCGTGCAAGTTTAGTCCTCTGGTGGTAATATTAAGGTTAATATGGAGCAACTTCTGGGCTTTATGGGTTTGTATAATCGATCATGTTAAGTTTCGTGTCGTTCAATTGAATTTATAACTCAATTTAAGGGGTAGTTCGCACGAATAATGATGCCTACATAAATAGCATTGGCAGTTCATCTTTTGCATTTGCTCTCTAAATATGTAGTCAATAAAATTTCATTTTCAAGTTGATTGGTCATCTCATCTGGACAAACCGGGAAGCATGTTTCTTCCGAATTGTGGTTGATGGGAATGTTGAAAACACTTGTAACTTGGGGGCACCAACATGGGGGCACCAACATGAGGGCTTGCCAACTTCTTTCAACATGAGGGCTTGCCAGCTCTAGTAATTAACACTCACAGCTACAATAGATAATAACTGTGTTCATGTGCTCTGATCACATTTGGAATGGCCCCATCCAGAACGACTGTGTGGAGACAGGTTACCTTCAATAAAACTCTACATTTCATTGTGATTAATTTTTAACAGACTGGGCACTGACTCGTAAATTGCGGATGTACAACAAAGTAAACAATTCATAATAACTTGGAAAATTTTAGCGACTTAAATCTAAAACTAGATACAACGATATAAAACTAATTCACTATAGTGACTGATTCAGTCTTTTTCTTTTAAAAAAATAAAGAATGCATTAAGAGCTAGAAGAGTTATTATTTACAAATGAAAGCTAAGTTGCTAGGAATAACATAACATTACACCAAGCATAAAGCCAATCAAGTGTATAACTCATGCTATTAAACATAATCTTGCCAGAACAAAATGTATCTAAGGGAACTTAGAACAAAATGTATCTAAGGGAACTTATCCCATACTCAGATTCCATTTTTTAGTACTCTAAAAAAACTAATTACTCCAATGGAACCTTCTTTTTTCCAAGAAGATTGATGTTGATACACGATTGAATCGATTTCTTTCTATTCCTTATTATTTATATTATTTATCTTTTTCTTTAATATTTTGATTATTCTTTATTACCATTTTGGTTATTATTAACAAATAACATAAAAATTCAATGTAGAAGAAAATCATAGGACCGATAGTTAAAACGATAAATCTACTTTTAGGAATAATTCAATCCTCTAAATGAAATGAATAGAATAGGATATGCTCTTTTTTTTATTCACCATTTGGGTTGATGAATTTAATTAGATGGTTATATAAGTGAAAGAAAACTACTTCTAAATGTGCAACAAAAAAAATGGAGATTCATTTCTTATATACAAGAGAAAACATAAATAAACATAAAATCTTGATGAAATTCAAAAGCTACAGGAACAATTTACTTATTCATCTAGCAGAAGATCAGGAAGGAAAGAAGAAACCTGAAGGGGGTTGATGAAACACCCCCCTCTTTTGTCTAAATACTTATGATCTTTTGGAACATTAAAGGCTTTAATGAGCATCATAAAGGTCAAATTGTTAAGGACTTTTTGATGGAAAAGAAGCCAATTTTGTTAGGGCTTTTGGAAACAAGAATAAAAGCTCATAAACTTCACAATTCGATGAAATTTTTAGAGAAAAGTAGGAAGTATGAATCAAACCATGACTTCATTACAATGGTAGAATCTTGGTTGCCTATAATACTCAAAAATCGCAAGTCTTAGTGATTAGAACCTCATATTAGTTCATTGACCTAAGGTGCAAACTCTTTGAGATAGGAAATGAGATAGAGATTACATTCATTTATGTAGCTAATTTCGAATTTTAGAGAGTTAAGCTATGGGAGGAGATTCTCTTTATTCATTTATTTATAAATATGCCTTGGTTAATAGTAAGTGACTTGATCTGTATACTAAATCCCTCAACAACTCAGGGAGACAAAATCAATATGTCAAATCTTGGTATAGAATTGGAGGGTGTTGTCACAAAGTTACAAGTGTCTGATCCTAGATTTTTTTGTTTTTTTTCACCTGGAGTAACAAACAACATGGAAGTTACCTTATTAGGAAGAAATTGGACAGAATATTGGTTAAAATTTTATGGATAAGCCAATTTCTGAAGTCCTATGCTCATTTTGGCACCCCATATGTTTTGTTAACTCTACAATGGAGGTGCTTAATCTTTATTCCCTAGCTTCTCACAATTCTCCTTTCAAAATTTTCAACTTTCTATCAAGCAGGAATGGTTTTATGGAGATGGTACGTGAGGTTTGGAATATTAGGATCATAGGATATAAAGCTTTTCAAATGATGAGGAAACTTCACATTCTTAGAAACAAAATGAAAATCTGCTACAAAGCAGGTCAGTCCACCAACTGTATCGAGCAACAAGAAGCTAAGAGAGAGTTGAGAAGAGCTCAGGAGGCTTGTTACAATTAGCCAAACAACATTGCATACAAAAATAGAGACTACTAAGCTAGAGATTTATAATGAAACTTTTTGAGAGCATGATTTAGTACTTATGAAAAAGGCAAGAATTACCTGGTTGAGAGAAGGGGACTTCAAAACTAAATTATATCATAATTCGGTTTTGGCAAGAAGCTTTAATAAGATAACTTGTCAACATGATTCAAGTGACTAAATGCTTACTAATAGTAATTCTTTAAGGAATTTAATAATATGTTACTTTGAATCCTTAATTGGCGCTCCTAATTCTCTTGGTCTTTCTAATTTACTAAAACTGGCAGATTTTATTAACCCTCATTCTTCCTGGTCTCAGGAAATATTAATAGAGCTTCAGTAGCCTTTTACCGTGTAGGAGGTCAAAGTTGTTATGTTCAACCTTAATCCAATGAAAGCTCCAAGCACTGATGGCTTCAATGCCTTCTTTTTCCAAAAAGTATGGCACATTGCTGGAATTTCTAAATTCAGGAAATATATTGAGGGAAATCAATGCAACTTACATTTAATTGACCACTAGAATACCCAATGCAAGCTACGTTAATGATTCTTAGCCAATATCTTATTGTCATGTCATTTACAAAATGATTTCAAGACTACTTGATAATAGACTAGAAGAGAATTTGAACTAGATCATACATGATCCTCAAAGAGCATTCATCCTTGGCATATATTTTTGACAATATTCTCTTAATGTAAGATTTGATGAGAGATTATAGCTCAGGCAGATCCATCAATAGTTCTTTTATCAAAATAGATCTCTCCAAAGTATTTGATACATTTTAATGGAATTTTATCCTTATTTGTTTGGAATGATTTAGCTTCCCTACTTTCTTTATCAAATGGATAAATGCTTGCATTACTACCTTTTCTTATAGGATCCTCATTAATAGAGCTCCAACTAAGTAATTAGGATGTTCTAATGGCATAAGACAAGGAGATCCTCTCTCCTTAACTTTTTTCATTGCCATAAAAGTATTGAGTATGATTATTTACTACAACTTAGCTAGAAAACCTGATTTCAAGTTTCATCATAAATGTAAGGAATTGTTTATATCCTATATTTGTTTTGCAGATGTTCAAATTTTGCTTTGTGGAAATCACGAAGAGTGCATCTCTATCGTTCATCAATCCCTTATGAATTTTTACAAGATCTCAGGATTAAAAATCAATCAATGCAAGAGTATAATATACCTCTCTTTATATGTAACCAATATTGTGATACTTCAACAAATTTTTGACTTGAACATTTAAGGTATGTCATTCACTTATTTGGGGCTTCCTACTTCAGCCCAAAAAAACTGAAATTTCAAGATTGTTTGAAGATACTATAAAAAGATAAGAAAATTATCAATTTTTTTGTGGAACAAAGCTTTGTCTCAAGTAGGTAGAGTTTTGCTAATCATATCTATATTGAACAATCTCCACACACACTGGAGTTCTCATCTTCTACTTCCCAAAAGAATTATAAAGGAGATTGAAATTGCATCAAAGTTTTCCTCTGGTTAGGTAAGATTGACAATGCTAAGATCACCAAAATCAAATGGGAGAAGGTTTGTTGCAAAAAGCAAGAAGTGGGGTTAGGCCTCATAGCAATTGGTACCTTTCAATCTATGCAAGTTAAGTCAAAGAATAAGGTGTCTAGAAGAGGTTTAGAGTTAGAGAGAAGTTTCTTAAGTCTTGTTCATGCAATTTTTATAATTATTGCATGAATCAAAGTGCATACAACATAGTCTTGATCTTTCTCTATATTAGAGCATTTACTTGAACTCATCTAGTTTGGTGCTCTAACCACCCTTACACATTATTTCTTCTTCATCTTTGTGTGTTCTTGAGTGATCAAGGAAGGGTTTGGTGTTTGTAACAACCCAAAAAAGGACAATAATTAAGAAAGGAGGAGAATTAAAAGGTACATATACTATTATATCATGTTCATATAATATGTTTATGAATGCATTTGAGATTCTGGCTATTTGGGATGTCATAGGGTCGGAATTTAGATTTTAACACTTTCACTGCTTTATTATGCATGATGTAAGAATCCAATTCTTCCCCAATAAGCAGATTTCAGTGAACCCCAATTTAATTAGGGAAATCATCATCCTTATATGAACCCGTACACTTCAGGGTAACAGAATCGCCCAGATTTATATTAGTCTAACAATGCAAGTACTCATATGGGACATCAAGATCTATTTGAATTTCAGTAAGATGAGTCCAGTTCATGGGATTCCAAATTAGACAAAATCATGGATAAGCTAACAGATATGGAAGAGAACTAGAAGAAACTGGAAGAGCAATTAGATCAAGTAACAGAAAATTGTGTCACTTCTATTCACAACCTAGAGATTCAAGTAAGATAGCTTTCCCATGAATTATGTAAGAGAAGCGTGGAAGGCTCTCTAAGTAATATGGAATTATATCAATGAGAGCAACATGAGGCTATCATACTTAGAAATGGGGAAGAACAAGAAGAACTAGCTAAAGACTTTGTTAAACCCTATCTTATAAAAGACCAAGAGACGAGGAAAGAGGATGAAGAAAAGAATGACAACTCTCCCTATTATTCCTTAGATCTTGGTATACCATGCTTGAACATCGAAAAAACTTAGGTAGGTGTCCATAAAGAGAACCGCATCATTCGGATTAATGATGACCAAGTGACATTCAACATGAATGATGTATTAAAGAATCTATAGGAGGGCGACTTATTCAGAAAAAAATGATGTGTTCAAATCTTTGAAGGAATGAGAGGATAAAGAACAGTTAACAACGGACATTAAGTTTGAAGCAGCTATGGATGTCTCTATTCAAGAAGCTAAAGAAGAAGAGGAGATGAGGGCAAATGAGGAAGAACCAAGAAGAGAACAACTCACTCTCTTACTGGGCAAACTACTAGATTCCATTGAAGATTTAGGGAGTTTTGTTATTCTCTATTTTATTAACAGTTTGTTAGTAAAAATGACATTACTGAAATTAATTAGTTTTCTAAACTTTATCAATATTGTCCTCCTGATCATTTTGAAATTTATAGCTCACACATAGGCTACAAAATTGATGTTGAATGAGAAGTGTGGAAGCAAGCAACTCATAATTGATCTAGGCTGAGCTTCCAATGATGCAAGGTCAAGCTAATGACCATAAATTAGTATGTTTAGTAGTTAAATTTAAATTGTTATGTAGTTATGTTTGTTTTAAATTCTAAAATAGGTTTTGAATGATTTGGAATGGTTTGGATTGCTAATTATTTTACTCTCTTGAATTACTTATAAGATAGGGAAATACTCTAGATGGCAAACGGATTTAGTCTCAACATTATCGCCATCACCGACTCCATCACCGTGAGGCTTTGTTTCTAACCTTTTCTTTTAAAGTTAGTCTTTATTTTTGTTTTTATTTTATTTTATGTTTCTTCCTACCATGTGTGTTTGTTTGTCTCTTTTTCACATTGAAGACAACGTATTGTTCAAGTATGGGGAGAGTTATGTGTTTTGCTTTGAGTGTGAATTTTGCATATTGTATGATAGTTTATTAGGTTGCATATTGTGAATTGTATAAATATATCAATGGCTTAGATGGATTGAAATCAATTTAATTTTAAACATAATTTATTAGGTTGTGAAGAGTCATTAGCCCGCAAAATTAGTAATCTAGGTTCTTTGGCTAAATATGTAAATTAATTAGGATTTAGTGTTAGTTTATCACCCTATAAGTTTTCACAGTATTTTTCATGAAAACGAGTAGCTAAAGCAATAAGGTAGGTAATAAAAAATGTGTTTTTAATTTTAAATAAATAATTATTCCGCTAGCCTTCAGGTTATGAATAGAGCTAGTAGCTAGTTGAGAATGTAGCTGAATAATCGAATTGGCACGCTTCACAAATGTGCGCCTTCATGTAAAAAGGCTATAATGATGTTCCAACCAAGTAGCTTGATAGAAATATGACTTAGTCGAGTAACAAGGTTGACCATCACCAATGTTTACCTCCGTGTAAAACACTAGGTCCATGTTAACAACAAAAGTAAATAAAAAATGTATTTTCCAATAAAAACCTACCAAACTTATAAATAGCTTGACATTTCATGAAAACGTACTTAGGAATAGTTACAAAGTTTTAATAACCAAATAATTATTAATATGTGTGTACAATTCAAAATGGTGAATAACTTGATATTTGGGTCTTGATTAATATGTATGTTTAGTCCAGAGCTCCTAGACACAAATTTTGCATGTTAATGATTTGGAATACTTGAAGGATTATGTTTAAAGTTAAATTTCTTTCATGAAGTTGAAGTCATTGTCTCATTACTGCATTATGTGCTTTGTAATTTTGTGTTGTTAGTTATTTCGTTTGCTTGAGGACAACCAAATGTTTAAGTGTGACGATATTGATAAGTGTAAATTACATCATATTTTAGGGCATAGTTTGATATGAGTTTAGTTGTTAATTCAATTGTTTAATATGTGTTTAGGTTAGAATTGTGTTAGATTGTTAATTATTTATGTTTTAAGTGTTTTATGAGTTAGTACAAGTCTTTGAGCTTAAATATTATATTTTTGAGCTACCTTGATGTGTTTGCTAGTGTTTTAGGATTAACATCTAAGAACAGAGAAGTTTCGGAAACATTCGGGGTAAAACAATGACCTACAATCATGGGATGTTAGGCCACAATTATGACAAAAGCACCAGAGTTAGCCTACAATCGTGGCTTGCATGCCACGATCATGACAGAAGTGCAAGGAACGGCTTACGATCATGGCCTACATGCCACGATCATGACAGAAGGCTTAGATGTGGCCCACGATCATGGTCTATAGTGCCACGATCATTGCCTCCATTGGGCAGACA
The DNA here is from genome assembly GCA_027479065.1 of Erythroxylum brevipes. Taxonomy (NCBI): domain Eukaryota; kingdom Viridiplantae; phylum Streptophyta; class Magnoliopsida; order Malpighiales; family Erythroxylaceae; genus Erythroxylum; species Erythroxylum brevipes. The sequence goes on from JANIHY010000009.1 coordinate 13,257,282, forward strand.
CGCAAGTACCTAAAAACGTCAAGTTTTGAGGGAGTTTTTGGACCTTTTAGAGCCCAGAAAAACCCTAGGGTTACTTAGAACACAAGAGGATATTTAAAAAACAAGAAAAGAGGCAGAGAGAGCTTTTTACATCAGCCACCTTGAGAAAACCTAGAGAGAAATCATCAAGAGATAGAGGAAGAGAAGAAAGAAGAGAAAAGAGGAGAAGTACCTGACACAACGTACTTATCAGATTAGGAGTTTCCCGATGTCGCTGCCTCCTATCATCCATTTAGATTTTATTTCCTATTTAATTTCAATTTTATTATTTTATAGAATTGGAATGAATAGTTGATGATAGGATCTAGAATGTTGAGGGAATTCTAAACTCACCTTTGGAATTTTATTCTTAAACTAATGAAATCTGATTGTTTATGTTTTTATTGGATTTGTTATGGTTTGAATATGTGATTGCATAATTCGGTTACAAACTGAGAAGGTGAACCAAATGAAAAACAGTTAAATTGGACTAACGAGAGTTAGGTAATTTAATAAAACAAGAATTGAATTAGATTGAGAAATTGCGCAAAGAGAGATCTTGCATAGGTTTTCGATAGTTTATTAGAGAACTTCAGAATTAATTAAGGTTTAGGAAAGGTTGTGAATTGAGAAAATGCAACTTTCATAATCTGATTAGGGTTTATGATTTAGGGTTAATAGTTATAACTTGAGAGAGAGTAATCAACCTTAAGATAGTCTAGAACCAACAATCCAATACTTCATAATCAATTAGGTTAGTTTTAAGGATAGGTAAAATTCCTTTTCTCTCAATTGGTAATTTATTTTGGTTGATTCTTGGGTGTGTTGTAATATCCCGTCACCGATAGGAAGGTTATATTGGTAAATGGAGATGGGTTAGGACTGTACCGCACATTATCGACTGAGCATTTATTTGGCCTCTAATTTTAAAGGTCATTAGTCAATTGGTACATGCACATATAGGTACAGACATTCATGACATTTTCTCGGCACTTAATTGTGATACTAATGGGAATTGTGAAATGGAGAGATAATTAGATTTGGTCATGATTTAATGAGAATTGTGGAATGATTGGGTTTAAAAATGTGAATAGGAATGGTATAGAGTAATTGCCTGGTGATATTGACTTTTCGGAAATTTTTTGGAAAATTCGGAAGAAAAAGTCCGGACCGGAAATTTTCCAAGTAACGGACTGATTAATTGTTTAAACACTGAAATAATTGTACAATGGCTATGGAAATATAGGAAATTAATGTGTCAAGTCGTTGAAATTCGGAGACGAATTGGACTGGAAATAAATTGAAAAGAAACAGAGATCTAGATGTTTGGTGAGGAAATAGATGAGAGGCTTAAGTGATTAACCTTCATAGTGCTTAAGGTTATAAGAGGAGAAGAAAGGAAAGCCTCCCTTCGTAAGGCACGATCGTTCCTCCTTCTTCTTGGATGATTTCCGATTCTCCTTCTAAATCCATTCTCGTTCCTTCTTTGTGGATGAAAATTAATTAGAAACCCCAAGGAAGATGATGTTTTGCGTGCATATGGGAGGTTCACCGTGGATTTAGAGAAAAGGGAATGAGTTGGAGATGAATTTCAGTGATTTGAGGATTTGCGGTTCGATCGGTAAGTATATGATTTTAATGTTGTTATTTAATGTTGTTTGATGCATTTATGGCATTTATATTGTGATTGGGGTAGTTAGGAGTGAATTAATACTGCTTTTAGAGAGAAGTTGGGTGAAAAATCGATCGGAGAAGACGGTGGAGTTTTGCACATCGCGACGTGCGCTGGGCGCCTCGACGAGTAAACAGTTACTCGCCGCGACGAGTGTCTAATTTCACGCCCCGATGAGTTTCTTTCTCTTGCGTCGCGGCGAGACTGAAGAAAGGTATTCGCCGCGACGAGCGACCCTTTTACACCGCGGCGAGGGATCCTTGGTCGCGGTGAGGGGAAATTTTTTGAAGTGAAACAGTTTAGTTGTTGGGGCATAATTTATGGTGTGGACCTCCAATTGAGGTGATTTTTGATTCGTTATAATCTAGAGAAAGAGGTCTACAATTGGTATGAAGAATGAAAGTTTGAATTCCAATTAGAAAGATTTTAATTATTGAAACAAAATTTAGGATATGTTTTTGTTGCAACCTAAGGATTGTACTATGATAATTGGGGTTGAATTGTGAGATTTCGGAATTTAAGGAAATGCTATTGGAGTTTTAGAAACTGAGTGTTAGAATTGAAATTGATGGAGTTCTGTAATATGCCATTGAATTGGAATAAATTATGATTGATCAATTGAGAAAAAGTAGAATTTGGCAATGAAAGTGGAAATTTGGGAATTTCACCGGGAAGGTCATGATTAGGCATCGTACATCTTTTATTTAAAACATGTGCATCATTGAATTATATTTGACTGTGCATTAGTAATTGGAAATTATTTGACTGTTATAGAGGCTCCCATGGATCGATATTCCACGGATATTGTTGGGACTTCCAGGCTGTAACTCGAAAGTACAGGTGAGTAACCTAGTTGGTTCCTCAATCTATGTGTGTTTAATATTACGCATTGATGCTATGTGGAGATAATGGATGGATATGTGTTTGATTTTGATTAATTTCAGACCATGGGTGTCCGAAATATTGGAAACTTGATATTGAAGTGCTATTGTGTGTAAATGACTATGAATGCATCAATGAAATAAATTGTAAATGTATATGACCGAAATACCGGACCGAAGGTCCGAAGGAATGGGAAATGGGACATCGAACTGTCTACTGACTGTACATGGAAATTGGGACATATGCATTCATGCATAATGGCACGTTCAGATAATGATAGTTGTTGACCCGAGAGGCCAAGGCCCTTTAGAGGACGCGAGGCCTAAGAGGCCGAGGTCCTGTGGACGCGAGGCCCGAGAGGCCGAGGTCCTACATTGCCAATGCAATGGGTCAAATGAAATATAGCATCAACTCAATATCAAACACAACTAAGCTGATAAAAGAGAATCAATAAGATCACAAGTGAACATAGCAAACACTAAGTTTGAAATGATAAACCTTAAAGACCCTCTTTAAGTCCAGGATCTTGATTAATGAACTCCATTTCTCAAGATCCCATTAAGTGCTCTTCAGCCTTAAAACCTTAAAGGACTCTTTAAGTCCAAGGTTTTAATCAATGAACTCTATTTCTTAAAATCTCGTTAAGCGTATCTTAGTGTGTGCGGTGGAATTGCCAATGCAATGGGCCAAATTAAATCTAACGTCAACTCAATATCAAACACAACTAGGCAGATAAAAGAGAATCAACAGGATCACAGGTGGACATATATGAGACTTCATATATTTAAGCTCAAAGTTCTGTATAAAAAAATCCATACACATTACATTGTTAAACACTTGATTAAACTCTAATCAAGCAAATCTAACTACAAAGCAATAAACCCTAACTCAAAAGTTCATAACAATGTAAACTATTAATCCAAACAACACATTAAATGTCCAACATTTGATTAGACTATAATCAAGTAGCTTCACTACAAGTTACAAATCCT
>JANIHY010000009.1:13334336-13347612 GCA_027479065.1 Erythroxylum brevipes
CATGAATAGGCATCGTACATCTTTTATTTAAGACATGTGCATCATTGAATTATTTTTGATTGTGCATTTAGTAATTGAAAAATTATTTGATTGTTCTAGAGGCATCGATGGAACAATTCCATGGATATTGCTGGGATTTCCAAGCTGTAGCTCGGAAGTACAGGTGAGTAACCTAACTAGTTCCTCAATTTTTGATTTGTTAATTGTTCTGTGTGAACTGTTTGCCAATGTGAATTGTACGATTACGGAAATGGTTAGGATCGAAATGCATGCTTTTGATAAATTGGATTTGACTGCTAAGTGATTTTGAGAAACTGTGATAAATGGGCTTTTACAGCCATATGACTGTGAATTATTAGGTAATTGCATTTCAGACATAAATGCATGATCAGATAATGAACGTTGTGACCTGAGTCGCCACTAATACTGAAAAGAGCCTGGAGTTCGAATACTGTTACTAAACCGAGCCACGAGCTCGAGGGGAGTTAGTGCATCCTGCATGAGGGCTCTCCTACTGCCTAGACGCGTCTACTGAACACTGTCACTGATTTAGCGCTCGGTCACAACACTGAAATAAACTGGAAAGGAGTCACATATGCATTGCATACAAATGTGATAACTGATTTGTGATAATTACTGAGTTCTGTGATGGCATGAGAATTTGTAAACTGCTATATGATATTTTGAAGGTTATGATGATGTGCTGTACGCAATTTGCGTAATGCATGAATTGATTGAACTATCGATGATGGTTTCTCATTGAGTTCGCAAACTCACCCAAAATTGCAATATTTTTTAGGAATTGACGAGTACCCCGTTAGACAAACGGGAGTATGATTACTGCAAGAGAGTCAGAGTTTGAAGTCGGGATCAGTTTCACGTCTGCATTTGAGTCATTTTGATTTATATGTAAATCTGTATTTCCGCATATCAGTACTGTTATTGCAGAGGGTCCCAATCAATTAATGCTGAATTGTGATATGATTACTGAAATAGTATTTTGATTGAAAATGTTTTCGTATCGCAGGCCCAAATTGCTTACTGATATACGTACACTCGATTGTTTTATAAAAAAAAGGCTTTTCGAGTATTTGAACTGTTTTGACTGCACTAGCATATCACCCTTGTGAGGCACGGGCTCGGGTATCACCCATGATATCGGGTTTGGGTCTTGCGGTAGTGAGATGCTACACTGCACATCTGCCTGATGTAGGCCATGATCATGGCCTATTTAGGCCTTTCTGTTGTGGGCTATGCAATTGGCCCCAATTTGCTCCGAAACTCCTCCATTCTTCGATCTTTACCCTGAAACACTAACAAACACATCAAAGTACCTCAAAAACATCATATTTAATCTCAAAGGATTGTTCTAACACATAAAATACTTAAAACACAAATAAATCACAAACCAACACAATTATACCCTAAACACATACTAAACAATCAAATAAACAGTTAAATAGATGTCAAACTATACCGTAAAATACGATATATTCCACACCTATCAACATCTCCATACTTAAACATTTTCTTGCCCTTAAGCAAACAAAACAACAAACAACACAAAGCACAAAACACACAATGAAACAAATGAGGCAATAAATTCAAATTCATGAAATGATTTAACTCTAAACATAATCATACAAGCTATGCCAAATCATTAACATGCAAAATCAACGTCTAAGCACCTTGGAATCAATATAGAACTAATCAAAATGTTAATGTTGAGTCTATTCATCCTTATCACTTGCACACATAGATTGATAATCATTCAGCCAAAACAAAAGTGTAGCTATTTCTCAGTAGGTTTTCATGAAAATTCAAGCTATTAACAAGTTTGGTAGGTTTTTATTTGAAAATATTCTTTTTGTTGATTTTTCTTTAAGGACATGAACCTAGTCTTTTATGTGGAGGAAAACATTTGTGATGAATGTCAATCCGATTACTCAACTAAGTCATGTTTTTATTAAGCCGCTTGGTTGGAATGTCATTATAGCCTTTGGACATGAAGGCACACATTTGGGATGCATGTTAATCTGGTTACTTAGCTACATCACATTCTTAACTGGCTATTAACTTTATTTATAACCTGAAGACCAACGGAATAGTTATTTTAGTTATAATTATACAGCCTTTTTTTAACACAAAATTTTGCCTACCTTATTACTTTAGCTAATCATTCTCATGAAATTGTACTAATAATGCCACTTATTTAATTGACCTAAAACTATAAATGAGTATGGCATATTCCTAGGGTGAATTGACTAACATCGTATCCTAATTAACAAACATATTTAGCCTTAAGTAACTTAGGTCACTAATTTCACAAGCTAAAAATTCTTCACAACCTAAAAGACTATGTTCAAGGCCAATTCTATCCCGTTAAGTCCTAGCCATTGATGCATTTACACAATTCACATCATGCAATAAACAAACTATTATACAATATGAAAAATTCACACTCAAGGTAAAATCACATAACTTTCTCCACATTTGAACAACATATTGTCCTCAATGTGAGAATGGTACACAAACAAACTAGGGGAAATAAAACCCAATATATGAAAAATAAATAAGAAAACACTAAAAAATGAAAAAATATGGTTGTGTTGTTGAGTTACTTTTTTGTTCAACAGGAGGTAAATATCATAAAAATAGAGGAAATTCAGCTGAAATATTTATAAATTGTAGTTCACTTATAACATTATGCAGGAAAAGTCTATGGGCATGAAGCCAATACCCCCTTAGCTTTTTTTGCACACTCACACTAAGAAGTATGACGGTGTGACCTTCGTCAACTCCAGATGTAGAAAACTAAATGTATGTGAAATTTATGCTTTAATATTAATTCTTAATAATTATCACTTACTAACATAAACATTCCTTTCTGATAGGACTAAATACAAGAAAGCATTCAATGACAGTCTCAGCAGTCTAAAGATGTTGATAAGAGTCAAACTTATCTTCACGCAGTGCTTGGTAGGGACCATCGTGGAAGGATATTCAGCTTATGTTCATTTGCGAACACTTGTTATTCGCAATCCTCCACATCCAGTATAGTAGCATCTAGCAGGCAGTCCGCACCCAATAAAGTTCATGAGCTTCGGAGCATAGTACAGACATTGGCAACTCAGTTGCAATAGTCGATGGAGTACATAGCTCAACTGTGTAATGAGGTGGATGAGTTGAAAGGGAGGGGCAACACCTCATCGCAGCAATCAGAGCATTCACGGTCACTAAACAAATAGCGTGCTTGTAGTCATTTCGTATGAATTAAATACTTATTATGTACAAAATATTTTTTATCAATTAAGATAATTTTTACTTTATATCATTAACCAACTTGATATTTTAACAAATTAAATGTAGAAACAAAACAAAATATTATCAACTAATAACTAATAACTATATAAATTATGCATCAACCATAAAATCATCAAACAAAATTAAATGCAGGGAAAATTTAAAAACAGTTTTACTAAATTATTGATAAATAACTAAGAATCTTCGGTAATGTTGTCATTACCAATTCCGTTAGTAAGGTTACCGACTGAAGCAATCTTTTCATCACTAAACTTACTGACAACACAAAATTATTGCTGGTATATTCATTGACGATAACACAAATTGTTCGTCGGTAAATTTCTGACGGACAATCTGTGGTTCATTGCAAATTATTTTCTACAGCCGTTTCTCCGATGCCTTAGTCTGTCAGTAAATTTCATCATTAACTTAGCTTACCGACGAATGTGTAGGCTTTCCATCGGTAATTTCTGTAGCTAAACTTAATTTTTTTGTAGTGTGTCAGAACTGGGTTTCTAGGTCTTCTAGACATTTCTCCCTCTGTGTCTCTCATTTCTATAGCATTAACAATCAAGTCATTTGGACTTCTAACTCATGAGATATAGACAAAATATCACAAGCTTCTCCAAAACAATGGTAGCATCAAGATCACTTTTTTCGATCTCAATTTTCAAAGTCATAAAGCTAGAATTAAGTTAGAGTCCCTTCTAGAGATATATAGCTCTATGTATTAGGTTTCATATACAACTAAAATCACAAAATTTACAGGTCTGTGTACTAATTTATGACTCAAATAATGTGACTAACTCAAATAAACCTTAGATAGAATTCCACTACACGATACTCTCTTATCATATACAACCAAGTTCATACAAAGTAACACCAAAATAACACCAAAGAAACATCTCATAACTTGGTATGTTTACGTAATCTGATCTAACCATACAAGTGCACTCTCTAGATCTCCACTCCCATCAAAAGGCTTTTACACACCCGCTTAATAGAACATCTAGAAGTTTCTACACTTTCATGTAATTGCTACATCACTGCGACAAGTATCTGAACCATTTGCTCTATGGTAAAATTTTCCCCAGTTGGTTCTGCTAGCCCTGACAGTTGAGAATGGGGTTGATTCATGGAAGCACTCACTAAGTCTAGCAAGTGTTCCTCTTCCCTTCCTAGTGGTGCCTCAGGTGTAGGAGCCGTTGGTGTGGCCCTATAGGGACATCCACAGCCTCATATGTGCATCATGTTATGCATTTGAAAAACTAAAAATGTATAAGACTTTCATGTGCTGAACTATATGCATGTAAATCACAACATTTTACAGACCACTTCACTTTAAAAACAACTTCAAAAACATTTTGCAAATGCATTAAACAGAAAGGGGTAACTTGGATACCAACACTGACAAGCCCCTTTACTAATGACTGGGCGACCTGCTGGGCACCCCATAAAAACCCTCCAGTCTTTATCCAATCCAACTGGAAAGTTCCCCTAGAGCTAAACCTTTTTTCTTTTCCTCAAAATATTTTTAAAAAAGGGGTAGCGGTGAAATTTGTTTACAGTAACCTTCATTAAAAATTTTGAAAGCATAACAAGTGTTATTTAATAAAACCAAAAATTTTAGGTTCCTGAAAAGTAATTGACAACTCTTTTATACACTTAACCAAAGCACCATTGCTACTTCTAGACTTCATGTCCATTCAGAAACAATCTCAAAGGTTCAAACACATTCATGCATTTAGTTAAAGAAAATAACATTTATAAATAGCCATATTTTCACAAAACCAAGATCAAGACATATTTATGAAGGTGATGAACTATACTTAGTAAAAAATTTACAATCTATCCTTATATAAAAGATGTTCAAAACATGTTCATAATTATGCAATACATGTAAAATAAATGCACAAGCAAACCTACATAGTCACGCGTGACAAAGGTAGCTACTCAAATGGTAGAGTCTCAGCTACTGAAATCCTTAAGCATGCACTTGGGAGGTTAAAATTTAAGAAAAAAAGAACAAAAAAAATGGTGAGCTAAACAAGCTCAATGAGTGTTATAGTTTCCCTTCAAAACATTTATACAAATATTAACCTCCATAAAGAACAAACATAATTTCTTTTTCTTTTCAAGCAATAGCCAATGTTTTGACCCAACAAATTCATAATCAATGCACATGTAAAACACAATCAAGTTCCTCTTTTCTTGTAAGGTAAACAGAGAAGGCAATCGATAGTTTCATTAACTTTCTCTTTTAAAATTTTCTTTACCATTTGGCACCATTAGGTATAAGGCCATGGGGTTGGCTCTGTCGGCTTACCCGTGCCTGACTAACCTCTAGTTACGGAGCTGGTTTTGCATCGCTTACCCGCACTAGGTTAACCATTATATATCGATTATGATGGAACTAGTTTTGCATCGCTTACCCATAACGGTGCTGACACTACATATAAATCAGTGGTTACGGAGCTAGTTCTGTATCACTTACCCGTAACAGTGCTAGCACAATATATACTCCATACGTGTAGAGGTCAACTCATAAGACATACTGACTGACACGACACCACCCACCGTTAGTGACAGACACCCCCCCCCCCCAAACACTACCTGCACGTTAGGACGTACTCTAATTGGTATAATCATATGTATAAGGGGATCTAACGACATATTATAGGCTAAATAACAATTAATATATAGGTACGCCACATTTCTATACCAATTCAGTTCATGTTCAAATTCTATTGTCATGCCAGTTTAGTGCATATGTAATTTCAATTCGATGCCATCTCAAAGCATATATATATATATATATATCTCATAAAAATTAACTTTCAAATTCAAGTAGCAACACCAATGAACCTATTCATAAACATGCTTTTCATGATAAAATAGAAACCATTTTTCTTTCATAAAATCAGTTTAAAGATAAACTCATAGTTTTTTTGTTTATTGCTAAGTACGCTCACGTGTTGAGTGTCTCTTCTTGACCTACACAATTACAAGTCATTTAATCATTTATTTCTACTATAGGAAATAAAGCATTACAACTATCAATTCGGTTTTAACTACCAAAAGTTATTCTATTGATTTCCATTTCAGAATCTAAATCTAAAATTTACTTAAAACTTTTTTTAAACATCATCCCATTTGCTTAAATCCTAATATGGCAGAATAGTTCACATTGACTTTTTCCATTTGATTTTTCATTAAAACAATATTAAGATTTCGGGTTATTTACACCTTAACTGTAATTGAACTTCAACAAATCATACCGTCAATTACTTTCTCTTTAGGGCCGAATTGTCCTATATATATATAAACTATTCCACTTTCTTTCAAACTTTTCAACACATTTTACTTAAGATCCTTACCAACCATCATTTAAACTCATCAAAACAAAAATTACAAATTTTCTCCAATATTTCCTAGCTTGATCGAATGCACCACTCTTTTCACCATCTTTTCGTTTTTCTTAACACATCTTCTCTTCATTACACACAAATGAACTCAAACCAATTCTAATTCAATCATTTACATCATTGACATCAAATCCATATCATGAACATCATAACCCTAACCTTAGTATCTTGATTCACTTTTGTTGTTTTTAACTTTACATGTTTCAAGTTTATTATCTACTCTATAATAAGTCAAAAATAACCTTTGATCTTAAATAACTCCATTCGATATGAAATCCACAAAATAAACAACTTAAACTAAGAAAAATTTACCACCTTTTCTCCCGATCTTTTAGGAAATTGGTGAATACCGATCCAAGGTCAAGATTTCTTTAATTTCTACTCCAAATCCAACAAAAATGGCACCTCTCTTCTTCCTCTTCTCCTTGGCCGAATTCTCCCTCTTGCTCTCTTCTTTTCTTCCTTTCTTTTTGGTTCTCATGAATCCTCCTTTCAAATGAACCAAACTTTGTATTCTTTTTCCTTTTTATACTACTTTAATACTTTACACATGTCATTTTCTTATTAAACATCTTAAACGATTCATCATCATCTAATTTAATGTTTCTTAAACCAGATGGAGTCTTGTAATTGGGCAACATATGTGAGTCATTTAAAATTTATTAATTAACTCATTTATGTAAAAAGATCAATTCGTCCTTTCATGGATTACTACACTTATAAACTAGAATAAATCCTAAAAATATTCTACAATCGTCTCACTATCAAATTGACCATGTGATACTTTAATTAAGATCAATACTTAGTAATTAGATGCCTAAAAAATTTTGAATGGATTTAAAATCATCAATATCCATTATTTTCCAAAAATGACGAATGGATTTAAAATCATCAATATCCATTATTTTCTAAAAATGACATTTTTGTCCTAAACTTATGAAATTCTCGAAATTCACCTGATTGGACTTATGTTCAACCCGTTTCTATGTCATTTGACTCTAATACCTATTCAGGATATTTTCAATCAATTTGTTTCGAGATTAGATCCTCAAAATCCATATTCAAGATGAAATACTATTTACCTATGTTTATTATTCATCCAAAAATATTATTCACTCGAAGTAAAATCTATAAACTAATAGAAGGGAAAGTTCGAAGTTTTACAAACAATCCAGCAAAACACCAAACTTCAAATTTCGGCGTTATTTAACACTTATCACAGTTCTGTTATTGCATCTAACGTAACTTGAATAATGGCTTACACCTTTCTTTCAATTCAAATCATCAACTCTTTTTCTTCTTCTTTTTTTAATGTCTTATAGCCCTTATTTTTGTAAGTTAGTATGTAAACAACTTTCTGATCTTTTTTTGAGCATCCAAGCAAAACCTCACGCTGTAGCTCGTAATTTTTATGACACAAAGTCAAGCATATAGTGAAAGTTCCAATTTTGATAAGTAAATTATTTCTCATCGCAAAGGAAAAACCGACAACTATACACAATGTACCATTTGAGTCTTCTGTTAGCAAGTACAAGAAATAACCATTCGCATCGATGTATTGTGTTAAGGAAGTACAAGAAAATACAGAGTTTTATATGTATTTTCACACCATCTGATACTACAGTAGATATCCCCACATAGGTCAAAATTACCGTACGCTAATCAGTAAACGTCACAGGACCACCAAAATGATCTGAAAAAAATTATTACTTGGATTGCAAAAAGACTATTTTGGATATCCATGACATGCAAGATTAAGCCTCCCAGCATTTCTATGCATGTATATTCTGCAAAAGCGGAAGCAATTTGGAATTCTTGAACTCCTCGACTATCTAAGGTAGATGCTATGCCTTTGCATAACAGCTACTATTCAAAAAAGAAAAGAGAAAAACACACAAGACACAAGATCAAAATGAAAAAGAACCTCAACTGATCAATAATTAAAAAATTGTAAATCCGAAATGTCAAAAAATAATTACTTTTGTAGGAGAACTATAAAAGAATACGAGTGTATTCTAGGTATATCAAGCAGAAATGACCATTGGATCACCTCCCAAAACATCTCAGTACTGAAGATGTAAGAGTTGAAGAAAGAAACTTCATCCCAGTAGAACCTCCAGGAAAGTAGGAAATGGCATAGTAGGATAGTGCAACAACCTAACAAAGAGAGAAAAGAGATCATTTTACGAAAATAAAGAAATATAACTTCAATGGGAATAATATCATAATGGTACGCACAATTTCCAATCATCACAACTCTAGTGCATAGATTAGCTTGAAAAGTAACAAGTTCAGCCGTGCAAAATACAAAATCATCAAACTTGGTAAACAAGATTTTCTGGACAACTACACTATAAGTCGATTAATGCCTTTCAAGCTTAAGGCAAGAGAGAGATATATTTCATACTTAAAAAATACTATAAATTGGCCAAAAGATGCTTACTCAAATGAATTGAATTTCTAGCAAGACAGAATTGGCTGTAGACAGATCAAGAATTCCAAACAACTAACAACATATCGAGAAATCAAACTCAAGAAACAATGCCAGCACTCATATTATGAGGTCAGATACAGGACACACACATGAAACTAAAATGGAGTCCGAGTTATATGTACCTGTAAAACAGAGAAGAGAACAGAAAGAATGTAACTGTGAGCCACTGTTGAAACATATACAGTTCCCACCATGGTACCTAAAAATCCCAGCGTAAAAGGTAGCCGCTGTTCACAAAAAATATCAAAGCAAGATGGTCAATATATCTAGGATTTCTCCAATTCAAATTTGTCAAGAAACTATAGAACCCCAAAATTTAAGTAACTGGCTGAAGTCCACGAATTGATCATATATTATTGATAAATCACAAGAGATGAGGGTGACAACTTGAATTCGGGAGAGAAATCATTCATCTAAGAATTGATCATAAATTATTCCAACAGAATATAATAAAACCAATGTCAAGTTATAGTGCATTTAGCATTCAACACAAGTAGTAGCAGCAACGAACGCTAAGAAGAGAACCTACTAGTACCTCTTTAGAAATCATATGTGAAATCTGATTCCTGGGACCCTTGAGTGGGAAAAATGAAGCGATGATGAAGGCAGAACCAATAGTAAAGCAGATAGCGAATTTCTGAGGAACCAAGACCATGACAGGAAGGAACATGGTGAATGCAATGAAGATAAAGAATACCCCGGCGGCAAGGAGCATCGCAAAATACATAACGGATTTCCCAGAAGGGACATTGCTAGATGCAGACGGAAAGCTCCCTGGCAAATCCCTGACAGCTTTTGAGACCCTGAATACAATTCGATTGTAAAAGGTAAAGGAATTATGAGATCCGATCTCGTAATGTAGAGTTAGTGTAGTGGGAGAAGAAGAAGAAGAATAAGAAAGACTAAGTACACGTTGAGAGTGTCGGTGAGTTTGCTGGAGGTGGTACCGACAGCGGCCTCGAGATCGAGGGAATCGGATTCCTGAGAGGCGGTGTATGCATTCCAATCAGCAAGTACAGATGAGGACTTGAGTTGCTCGCTTCCACTCCCACTACTGCTAGGGCCTCCAATGAACCATGCTTGCGCTGTTTTCTGCATACTTTCTTTTTCAATGATTTAGGGAAGAAAGGAAGAGATGATACTAGTTAGTATCTCTATCTTTGAGAGCTTGAACCACGCGTTGCAACAATACTTAATTAGCTCTCCCTAATCTTTCAGAAATTTTATGTTTAACCAGAGGAGATGCTACATCTAATCTAATCGCTATTTTGGCAGCGAATTGCCACTGTCGCACGGAATATCGAATGATATTTGTCACATAATTGATCTTTTATCAACGAACCGCGTGACACTTAGCTTTACATTTTACAACTAATTCAGTCTTTCCTTCGATTGCTAGAAACAAAATTAGCATAAGTTAGTAAAGATGCAAGATACAATAAGAATAAGAATAAGAAAATTTAGAGAATGCTTATATTGCTTGAAGAAAGCTTTACAAGGTAAATGCTAAGAACTTTCTAGGCTCACTATCTCTTTGTACCTCTATATAAATAAGTCCCATGGTTATTTATAGTCTTACACCTCCTCATTGGATAGTTAGTATTTATTTGATCTAAAAGCTTACAATGGCCATCTAAAATTCTCTACAACTATCTACATATTTAAGTATAATCTATAATTATCTACAAACTTCTAAAGTCTTCCACCTACCTCTAGTCTTATCTTGAATATGGAAGAATAGTGTGGAATCTTCTAGAGAACTCTAGCTTAGCCCCTCCATCTAGTGGGAATTTTGCGGTATGTGACATTTTCCCAAACTCATTCGGGTGATGCCCTCGTGACTTCCTTCTTATATGCCTAATCACATCTTTGTAGTCCCATAATGTGAGCTCATGCTCCCAACTTGCCTCACTATCAAGTAGTCTCTTTCATTTGACAAAGTACGTAACATAGCTTGGATGAGAACCCCTCCTCAATATAACATGACGTGCTAAAATTTCTCCTACCTCATGCTCTTGAGTAGTGATAGTTGTGGGTGCTCTCCTTGACTCGCCCCTACTTGGGTTCTCCTTGTCGGCATGATACGACTTCAATAAGCTCACATGGAAACTAGATGCATCTCCAAATATGAGGGCAATGTCAATCGATAGGCTAGCTTACCATCCCTTTTCTCCACGGGGAAAGGACCCTTATATCGTCTTACTAGCCCCTTGTGCACCTTGGCGAATGGTCGGCTTCGATAGAGAAGGAGCTTCAACATTACTAAGTCTCTTTCCTTGAACTCCAAGTGTCTCCTCTTAACGTCCGACCATTTTTTCATTCGTTTGGCAACCCTTGCTAAGTGTGCTCATGCCATGTCAGTTTTCTCATGCTAGACAGGACTCCAACTGTAACATCCCGTTACCAATGTGGAGGTATATTGGTAATTGGGGTGGAATAGGATTGCATACTGCATCTGTTCATTGATCATTCATCGACCTCTAATTATAGAGGAATGAATTAATTGCACATGTATTGATAGGTACATGCATTCATGTTATTTTCCGGCATTTAATAGTGATTGTGAAATTATATGTGAATTGTTGAGATAATTAGGTTTAATTAGGATGATTGGAATTTATGGCTAATTGGGTTTATATATAGTTGAATTGGAGTGAATTAAATTTTAAGGAATTGGAAATTGAAATTGGAGTATAGGATCGAGTGTTTTACATTTTTGAGGATTTATAGGAATTTTTCTGGAATTTTTAGAGTTATGAGTTCGGACCGAAAAATTGACATAGAGACTGATGAATTAGATTTCGGTTTCGAAATTGTTTGGCAAATGGCATGGAAAATTTAAATTTGCGAGTTTAGGAATTTTTATGTTTAGCCATTGAAATTTAGAGACTGAAACTAAATGAATTGAGGACATGTCTTATAAGCTATAGGTTTAAATCAACCTTTATAAGCCTTAGGATTTGATTAGTGCAGAAAAATCACCTAGGGCACAAAACTTCTTCTTCCTCCCTCGGAAATTTTTGATTCTTCCCCTTGGAGATTTCTCTTGTTCCTCCTTCATTGTGGCTAAAGATCAGCTAGGAATTTTGGTGAAAATGATGCTTAGTATGGCTTGGGAGATCATCATCGTTGCTTGAGGCTAAAAGTGGATTTTGGAGGTTTTAGGGCTTTCGGTTTTGATCTGCGATTTGGTAAGTTTGATGATTTAAATGTTGTTATTTATTGTTGATTGATGCATTTATGGTACTTATTGCAAAGGATTGGGTAGTTTAGGGTTTTAGAAAGAGAAAATGGTGGAATAACGATCGGAGAAGACGAAGTTTGGCCGCACGTCGCGACGTCTGAAAAAGGGCAAGCCGCCACGATGAAACGCGTGCTCGCCGTGGCTAGCCACTTGTGACGTCGCGGCAAGCGGATAAGGTTTACGCCGTGATGAGGCGATGTGTGGGCGTCGCGGCTAGGGGATGGGAGCTGTTCGCAATAGCGAGCGTTTCCACGCCACGGGGAGCAACCCGTTGCACGACGCGAAAAGGGCTCTTATGTCGCGGCGAGGAGGCGAATTTTCTGAAAGATTGTTTTAGTTTTTGGGGCAAATTTTATAGTGTAGACCTCCAATTGAGGTGATTCTTGATTCGTTATGAACTAGAGAAAGAGGTCTTAAGGAAAAGAATGAAAAGTAGAATTTAATCCCGTATAGTATCAATCATAGAGAGAGAGTGTTGGACCCCGCTGCCGGAGCCCAACGTCTGACATGAGAGCGTGGCGTGAAACATGCTACTTATACATTTTAAGAAAATCCCGCGGAAGATTAATGGGACTATTGGCAAACAAACTTGAAACTTGCTTTCCTTTACTTGAAACCAAAACATGCATAATTCATTAATCAAAAGATGAGTTTCATAAAGCTTTTAGAATATCATAAACCAAATTACAATCCGTGAGTTCAAGAGTCAAAAATACAAAATACCCTTGAACCTAATCATACTTGAAATGTAACTAAAACTTAAAAATAAACATGACAAAATAAAACTGGAGTGCTGCCGTACTCGTGGTT
>JANIHY010000009.1:13365252-13383660 GCA_027479065.1 Erythroxylum brevipes
TAATTTTTGAAACAAGGTTGATGTAAATAGTAAACTAGTAAACTAGTAAAATATATAGTACAATTGTACAATTTACTAATAGACTATTTTGCAAACTTTAAAAATTTTAGATAGCATTTCATAACTTTAAAAAATTATCTAAAATGATATTCGATATTGAGTAATAACAATATAGTAGTGTACTAAAATTCAACGCGATACTAAATTGGATTCCAACTTTGTGTTGCATGAATCAACTTTTAATATTATATGCACAATTATTGATTTGTGGGACTATTCAAAAGGAAGAAAACGACAGGCTTGTTGATTCAAATTGCCCTGTTATGGTCCTTTCCCGCACAAAAAGAGAATCGATGTCTTTCAATTTCCGCCTAAAAAGTGCTTATCCAGCCCTAATTTTGTCTATGCCTGAGAAATGAGAAAATCCTGCGACTCCGAGACTGAAGACGAGACCATCGCTCTCCGAAAGAAGCGCTCTCGTCGGGTCAGCTTTGCCGACCGCGAGATCACCTCTGTTCACATCTTCAACCGCGACGAGGACTACGAGACCCCTCCTGACTCCTCTTCCGCTGCCAAGAAATCCAATGTCTCCGACGGCGAGGAGGAGGTTCTGGGATTTTTCAGAGACCTCGGTGATAGTGACGACTCCAAGGAATTGTTTCCCTTTGGAGACGAAGAGGACGAAGAAGACGTTCTTGATTCGAGGAAGTCGTTTTTGCGGCCAATTCAGTCGCCGTCTCCTGGGAGTAGTAGTGTCGTTGGGTCTGCTACTTCTAATGATGGTGCATTTCATCACTTCTTTTTGTTGAATTTTTAATGTTTCCTTCTGTTTTAGTGCCCCTAAGTGCTTGTATACCCCACTTCCCTACTTTTGATAATTCACTTTTGAAATGTTAGCTTTTAGAAGGTCAGTTTTAGTTCCAGAAGCAGTTTTTAATCAATTAGGGATATGCTACAAGTTGAAATTATAAACGAACTTTATAGTTGCGGATATACTTCATATCTCTGCAAAACCACAATATGTCTGTTATAGTTGAAGCTCTTTTTTCCTGCTTCCTTTGCAGAGGACAACTTTTTTGGCCCTGTTTCAGCAAGCTTCATTAGACCTGGACAACTATTTGATTCTGTTGCCTCGGATGATAACCATGATGTTACGATGGATTCAACTGCATTTTCAATGCATTACCGAAGTCTTGCAAGGTCTGAATCCGGAGAAGGTCTTAAGACTCCAACCACGGATTGCCTTGTATTTGAAGAGAAATCACCTTTTGACATTCCTACACCTGTTTCTAGTTCTATGGTACTAACAAAAACTAAGTTACTTTCACAATTTCCGCCTCCTGTTGAGAAAGTTAGTGGTGGTAGAGATTCCAATGACATGAGTATTGTAGGAGAAAACATGCGCAGTTATGATTATGGGAAATTATCTCCCGAGCTTGAAGCACTTTTTGCAGAAGGTAGCAAAGTTTTGAGTGTTGTCCCTGTTTCAGAATCTGTAGATCCTAAACCATCAACTGAGACTGGTGCTTCTGTGCCCCAACTGAATGGACGTGTCCATATGAGACAAAAAGATTGTGAAGATAGAAATAATGACATTGGTGTGACAGTTGACATCTACGCTGAAGATGTGCCTAAGGTAAATGACAATTATGTTTTCACATGTGACTGTTTTTCACGTAGATATCAAGATTCGGTTGCTGGTTGTTACAGAATATAGCAGCTATTAATGTAATCATAGGGATTATATGACTAATTTAAATAACATAAACATAGGGATTTTAGCATGATTATAGGGATTATTTTCCTAGTTTAACCTATTTATTCCTATATAAATACTTGTAGTATCATTCTAATAGAAATACAAAAAACTCATTCTCTTATGGTATCAGAGCCTAGTCGCGTTTTTGGGTCTCTTCTTTGAAAGTTTTTTGTTTTTCGCTTTTTGCCTTATCGTGAGGCAGTGTACCGATTGCTTGGGTGACAAATTTTTTGGAGAATTTTTTTCTAACCTCCTCCTTCACAAGACTCTGCTGGTGCAGATCGACCATCCCTTCAAATCTGGTTGTTGGATTTCGAGCACATGACCCCCTCTCGTTGCCCAGTTGCAGATGTTATTTGCACGTGTTGGCGCGTGAGCTGTCGTCTGTCGAATCGGTTGCTTCCTTCGGCGTCGCCTCCTCTGTCCCTGCTTGAATATTTGATCAATTTTTGGGTATTGCTGATTTGTGTTGGTGTGGTAGACAGTCCGTAGCTCTCTATTCTTCCATATGAGGGTTTTTGATTTATGTAGCTCCCTTTTGTTGTGTTGGTGTGGTAGACAGTCCCTGTTCTTCTAGGTGTGAGAGTAGTGATATGGGTGGAGATAAGAAAACTATTACTAAAATTACATTGGGTTCATCCAAAATTTCTGATAGAAAATTGACCGGAAGGAAAATTATGCAGAATGGAAAATGACTATTCGCAAATTTGTGCCTAGTGTAGATTTGAAAGATCATTTAACTAGTAATCTGCCTCTTAAGATTGATGTTGTTGCTCGAAAGAAATGGTTAATGGAGGATTATAAATTGTTTAATCAAATCCAGAATACTCACCCATCAGTTGATGATGTTGTGAATCATTGTGATAGTATCAAAGAACTATGGGAGTATCTGGAATTTCTGTATGCTTGCAAACAAGATCTGTCTCGTGTTCATGAATTATTGTTAAAGATTTATTAAGCAGAACAAAGAGGTTGCTCTCTGTTTGAGTACTATATTGAAGTAAAACAAGCCTTTGAAGAAAAGCGAGCCATGTTTCCTATTGTTGCTGACATAAAACAAATGCAAGAATAAGAGAAGATTGTGGTACAATGTTTCTTAGTAGGTTTGAGTTATGAATATGATGTGGCATGGACACATTTGTTATCTAGTGAGACACTTCCTTTATGGAAGTATATACCCGTTTGCTTCGAGTTTCTAAAGACGACGATGTGACTTGTGATATGGTGACTAATGACTCAGTGGCATTAGTGAGTAACGTTTCAAATACTAATTGGGGTGGAAAAGGTGGAAACAATAGTGATTCTGTTGTTGGGAACAGTGGCACCCCCCCGCATCTGTAATCACTGTGGAGTCGAAGGACATATCAGGAAGAATTGTTGGAAATTGCACAGTAAGCCTCCCAAATACTCGGGTTTTGCAAATGTGGCTACTCAGGATGGCATCCTACTCCTTCCTCAGTTATCCTTGCCTTCTATCACAATTTCAGCATATGAGTATGCTCATTTAACCAATGCCTATCAATAAATTTCGGCCACTCATGATTCACAATAGCCATCCTTTGCGACATGAACTTTGGCTAATACAAGTAACCTTGTTGCTTGTCTCTCCTCCTCATCTTGTAGTTGGGTTATTGACTCAGGTGCTACCGATGATATGATCGGCAACACAAGTTTCCTCTCTTCTTTCAAGTCTACTACTAATTTACCTTGTGTTACTTTAGCCAATGGATCTATCGCTTTTGTAATTGGACGTGGGACAACAAACTCAACAAAATCTCTCTTATTATCATCTGTTTTATGTTTATCACAATCCCCTTTCAACCTATTGTTTGTTAGCCAACTCACCAAAAGTCTCAATTGTTGTGTTGTTTTTTATCCCGATTATTATCTTTTTTAGGATCTTGGAATGAAACAGATTATTGGTAACGGGCATCTGGTGAATGGTTTGTATGCTCTTGATTCGACTTCTAAAATAGTACCTCGATCAATTGCTTGCACATGCTCATCTTCCCTTTTGCAACTTCATTGTCGTTTTGGTCTTTCGTCTATCATAGTTTTACAACAGTTATGTCCTAGTCTTAAACCAAAATTTGTCTTAAGAGTGTGAAGCTTGTCAATTTGCTAAACATCATAGAGTATCTTATTCTCATAGACTAAATAAACGAGTTGAGTCTTCTTTTTACTTGGTGCATACTGATGTATGGGGTCCTTGTCCTACTCTATCTAAATCTGGTTTTTGTTATTTTGACATTTATTGATGATTATTCTTGAGTTACTTAACTTTATTCTATGAAATCTCAATTAGTTTACTATATTTTGTGCCTTTCATATTGAAATTAAGGCTCAGTTCAACAAATCCATCTGCATTTTGAGAAGTGATAATGCTAAAGAGTATGTTTCCCATACTCTTCAATCTTATCTTTCTCAGCATGTTATTATTCATTAGTCATCATGTATTGTTAGCTCGACCAAATAGTGTAGCAGGGCGAAAGAACCATCACTTATTAGAAGTTGTGGGCATTAATGTTTCATATGCAGGTCTCGAAAGTTTTTTGGGCCAATGCAGTCTCAACTGCTTGTTTCCTAATCAATTGAATGCCTTCTTCTATTCTTGATGATCAGATTCCATATTCCCTTCTCTTTACTTCATCTACATTATTCTCTCTTACTCCTTGAATTTTTGGGTGTACTTGCCTTGTTCATGACATGCTACTTCCAAGTCTTGAAATTGGATCCCAAATCTCTTAAGTGTGTCTTTCTGGGATATTCTTGTACTTAAAAAGGATATCGTTGTTACTCTCCTTTGTTGGGTCATTACTTGGTCTCTGCTGATGTTACCTTTTTCAAGAATACCCCCTTCTTTGGTTCTCCTATGCCTTCTTTTTTGCACTCTAGTGATTCAAGGGACAATTTTCATATTTATACTGTCAGTGAACAAGTAGTTTCTCCTCCTTCTCGACCTGTTATTTGTTAGGTTTATTCTTGATGTATGCAACAGTCTATTGAGGCACCCCCCATCGGCCAGGACATGGACCCAACCCAGTTTGCTTCGTCTCTAGATTCCTCACCACTACTGGATGCTAGCCTTTACCTTCCTATTGCTCTTCGTAAAGGTAAATGCACATGCACTTACCTTGTTTCTTCTTTTGTATCTTATCATGCTCTATCTCTCTCCTTCATGTCTTTTGTAGCGTCCTTAGACTCTGTTGTTGTCATAATGTCCCTTGTTGAAGCATTGGCTCGTAATGGTTGGAAAGCTGCAATGAAAGAAGAGATGATGGCCTTAGAGCAGAATCATACTTGGGATCTTGTGCCTCTCCCTTAAGAGAAATGGCCCATTGGCTGTAAGAGGGTGTTCACTGTTAAAATGAATCCTGATGGTTTTGTTGCTTGACTATAAGCTCGGTTGCTTGTTAAAGGATATGCTCAAACATATGAGGTGGATTATTCTGAGACATTTTCTCCAGTTGCAAAACTTTCTTTTGTTCGATTGTTTATCTCCTTAGCTACCACTTACAATTAGGCACTCCACCAACTTGATGTGAAGAGTACATTCTTACATGGGGAGTTATTTGAAGAGGTTTACCTAGGGCAACCACCTAGATTTGTTGCTCAGGGGGAGTTAGGGAAAATGTGCAAATTACGGAAGTCTCTGTATGGCTTGAAGCAATCTCCTCGTGTTTAGTTTGGAAGATTAAATACTGTAATGATTAAGTTTGGCCTGCGAAGAAGTAGATATGATCACTCGGTGTTCTTTGCATCATCTAGTTCTGGGTGTATTTTATTGGTTGTATATGTGGATGATATAGTGGTCATTAGAAGTGATGAAGCAAGGATTACAAGGTTGAAAGCATTCCTGGGGACTCGTTTTCATACAAAGGACTTAGGAGCTTTGAAATACTTCTTAGGAATTGGAGTTTCTCGTAGTCATAAAGGGATCTATCTATCTCAAAGGAAATATTGTTTGGATTTATTAAATGATGCTGGTTTTGTTGAGGCAAAGACATGTGATGCACCTATGATACCAAATGTAAAGTTAAAAGTTGAAGATGGAGAGTTGCTTGAGAATCCTGAAAAATGTAGGAAGATTGTGGGAGCATTGAACTATCTTACTATCACTTGTCTTGATATTGCCTTTCTAGTAAGTGTTATAAGTCAGTTCATGTCATCTCCTATAACCTCACATCAGGATGCTGTTATTCATATTTTGACATATTTAAAAGGTGCACCAGGATGTGGCATCTTATATCAAAATTATGGTCACCATAGGATTGATAGATGCAAACTATGTAGGAGATCTTTCAGACAGACGCTCTACCACAAGTTACTATGTTTTTGTTGGAGGCAATCTTGTTTCTTGGAAGAGTAAGAAATAGAGTGTTGTATCCCGATCAAGTGTAGAATCTGATTATAGGGCTATGGTACAGACTACCTGTGAACTTATATGGTTACGTCATTTACTTGGTGAGCTTATGGTGTGACAATGAAGCAGCCATATATATTGCAAATAATCATGTTTTTCATGAGAGAAAGAAGCATATAGAAGTCGATTGTCATTTTACTAAGGAAAAGCTAGAATATGGATCACTCCCAACTCAACATGTCAGAACAGGGAGCCAATTAGCTGATGTGTTCACCAAAGCATTACCGGGGAATCAGGTTAATTATATTTGTAACAAGCTAGGCATGATCAATATCTATGCTCCAGCTTGAGGAGGAGTGTTAAAGAATATAGCAGTTGTTAACGTAATCATAGGAATTATATTGCTAATGTAAAAAAGATAGACATAGGGATTTTAGCATGATTGTAGGGATTATTTTCCTAGTTTAATCTATATATTCCTGTATAAATACTTGTAGTATCATTCTAATAGAAATACATAAAACTCATTATTCTCACTAGTGATCTTGTTTATAGTGGAATCCAGACAAGCAACCTATTGAGAACCGTAATACTTTTCTTTGGTTTGTTCCTCTGCTTTGGTTTTTATCCTATACCATAAACATACATACTATATTGCTTCTCTTTTCTGAATTGCCTGCCTTCCTGTTTTCTATTTCACTATCCATAAAATCCTTAAAACTTCTTGAAGATTTATATGTGATCAATGAATGAAATATTTTAGTTTTAACATTGTTGTTGCATGAATTCTCTTTTTCTATTTCTCATTTTCTTCTATATTAGCAGTTTTGAGTTGTTTTATGATATCACACAACTTTTGGCGGTGATTTATGTGAACTTACATCGTGAGCTGTCTGTTAGTTTACTGTTTTTCTGGTAAGTATCCAATATGTCTCTAGTGATGGTCCTCCAAGTTTTTGATCAGGTCTAATTTCTTGTTTGTTTTTGCTAAGTTTTATGCTATGCTTACCTAGTTTGTGAGTTGCTAACTAGATACTTTCTTCCAACTTCTAGGTGAACATTGACTTTAATAAAGCTGCAATTGAGACAAATAAGCTGGACTTTGATTTCAATGCAGCTAGTGGTAACACAGATGTGGATCAAAAAATTGATTTTGCTCGACCAACTTCATTCAAAGAAAGTGAATCGGGAGAACACCTAACTGCAGTGCAGAATAAAAATTCTCCTACATATAGAATAAAAAATCATGAGTTCACTCGAGATTCTTCTCAACAACAAGGAGCTCCATTAACTGGATCTGTGTCGTTTATATCTACAAAGCCGGATGACTTGTTTCTGACTGCTGCTAAATCCAGCAGACAACTGTCCTGCATGACCCCTTCCCCAAGAAAACCAGTATCCTTTTTGGACAAACAAAATAGGAAGAGTGATACAAGTGCTGCTTCTTCACAGAAAAGTGAATCAAGGTTCAAGATTTTTGAGCCTTCTCCTCTTACATGTTCTCTAAGAGATGGAATTGAGAATTCCAAACTCAGATTATCAAAATTCCGTTCTTCTGCAGCTTCTGCTTACAATGCTGGTGTTGAAGGAAACAGCAAATGTAGCAGACAGAAGATGGTGTATGCACCCATTACCAATTTAGAACAGCATTTATACAGTTGTGGTTTGAAGAGCAGAGACATAGAAGGAACAACCTTTGTGGATACTGATGGTATGGGTCTGCGTAACAACGTTCCTGACCTGAGCATTGATGGTGGGACCATTGGCCTTGCAGAAAATCAGGAACCTCTGCTTCATATTTCTGCATGCACTCTTTCAAAGGAGACAGGAACTGAGGTAGTGACAAATATGCTCTCATCCTCTCAGTTAATTGGATCAGTTGACAAAGTCATACAGCACAATTCAATGTTGGAGAAGCCTTTAGAACGAACATTATTTACTCCTCCAGCTGACCCCATATTGGCGGAAACAAAACTGAATCCTCAAGTAGACATGAAAATAATAAATGGACCTGACCGATTTGATTCTCCACCGGTAAAGAGCTTGGACCAAAATTCTTTGTCAACCATATATCAGGACAAATTTCTAACTGACTTGAAAATGGAAACTAGGTCTGATGAATTTGGCTGTGTTAAAACAGGAAAGGACAGGAATAAAGCTGCCAATGTTACCAATAATAGCCATTTTGATTCTATGACAGACAAGTTAAAGTTGTTATTTGCTGAAGGAAAAGCAGACTGTAACTCCCCCACACTTGATACTTGTTGTTTTCAGGACCTTAGTGAAATAAAAAAATCAGGTGATAAGCCAAGTCGTTCTCCTGATTTAGAGCCTGTTTCTGGAAGTTTATTGAAAATTTCCCGAACTTCTTCATGGGATAGTAGATCTTCAGCTCATGATTCGGGGAGCTTGAATAATATTGTTACTGAAGCTGTGACAGCCTGTTGTGAAGAAGAGCTTCCCAAGGCTGGAAAAGGCTCCGCTTTAGCTTCATTTTCACCAAATGGTTGTAGCCAAAGTGCAAACACGTCTCCTCTTCAGGTCATCCCTCTCCCTTTCTCTCTTAACATAAGCATGTTTTTCGTTTCCATAGTCTACCTGTGATGCAATCATTTTTATAGGTTTTTCTGTTAGCTTGGATACTACTGGATGTTCTTTGGTTGACTATGGAATTTGACACACTAATTGATATATTGTTAAATCAGAGCCCCGCTAGAGAAAAGGTGACTCAGAGTGCTGGTACTGCTGAACAAACTTCTGCATCCCATGGCAACAATGTGCATCCTGTGGTGGGGGTAGACAATTCATCACTTGACTCCAAATTGAACAGACAGGTCAATGTTGACAGCCATATGGGACTCCATAATACACTTGTTCAATTTCCTGCCCAATATACAGAAAAGTCTTCTGGACGGAAACGACGAATTGAAGATCCTGATGTAGGAGATGCACCCAATGCTGCTAAAATTTTCAGGATAAAGAACAACGATATTCATGCAAGTCAGGGCTCTGTCATGGAGTTCATGTTGCAAAGCTTTAATGGAAGTGACAGTGAATCTCTTGTCCGCAAACAAGATAGAACACCAACAAATTGGAGGGATGTATGTACATATATACATTGATCTTATGTTCTATATTACTGCTATGTTTGTGAATAGGATTGAGGGCACTTCTATCTGCAAATATGAAATCTGCTTCTGCTTGATAACATATTCGCTCTTTCTGGTTGTGGATCTGTTCTGGCAACTTCCTGTTGATTTCTTTGGTACTTTCCATGTGAACAGAAAGAAATGCTAAGATTTAAACTGCTGAACTTTTGTTTTCCTTATTTCAATCTATCAAGGACATAAGGTAAGCCTTAAACCTTTAAATTTTTTTGCTCTTAGTATCTGAAAGTTTAGGAAAACCTTTAACATGTCAAGCCAATTTATAATTAGATTGGTGACCGTTTCAAGATCACTTAGCTAAGAGTTTAGCTAAGTGAACATATGAATGGTGAAGTATTTTACGCTTGGAATGGTGCCTAGTGCTGAAAAGCACAAGGCGACATAATCTTTAAAAGGCAATAACGTGGAATGATTCTTGGATTTCCATGTCGCCATTATTTTTTCTTTCTTACTTTTCTCTGCCTTGCAGATTTTGGTGAAGCTTTCCGTAGATGCAAAGGGACTGCTTTCTTCATTAGTTGATAAGCTTCATATAAGTGTGGTATTAATTCAAGATTGCTTTTTAAGTTTGAATTTTGTTAATTCCCTTGTTCAAGTATATTTATATCTTACTCAGATTGCTAAGTTGCAAGAGATTTTGGCTCATCTTCAGAAAGTTAAGACCTATGAGATGCTTTACTCTCAAATCCAATCTCAGGTCTGTTGAATGAGTAATCAAGTTTGTGTTAAGTTTATTCCATCCCCAGCTTCTATGGTATACTCAACTATAGTAATACAAAATCCTTTAATGATGCTGCAGAGAAGTGCTGAGCAATCCAGCGTTGACATACTAAAGAGGTGGTTGCTCATCTTGTTACAATTACGATGTCATGGATGTGTGTCTCATTGTTTCTTCATTATGGAAAGCAATTTAACACTTGAATTGCTGACATGTTTATTTTATATTGTTGCAGAGCAGCTGAAGCAAGAATGTTAATGAACAAGTTAATATTTGAAAAGGCAAGAATGCAGTTAATGATAGTGATGCATGAGAAATTGCTGGTATGTTAAATGCAATCCTTCTTAATTCCCCTCTCAATCCATGAGTTCTTTGACCTGCCAATATTCTTGAACGCAGAAAAGATCGCAGCTCCTAAACTGTGCAGTTCAGGATTGTCAGATGTTGAAGTCAAATCATACTTCTCTCTTATCAATGTCTGATAAAGCAGTCAAGTCAGCTTATGATACTCTTCTGCTAGCCAATTTGGGGAGCAAAAGTGAGGTACTTACAGTTATTGATGTGTGGACAATCATGCATGCTTGTTGAATGGGTTGTTTTGGCTATAATTTCTGGATCCATTTTCTGAATGAGAAGGGTTTGTTGCAAAAAGAATGTTCATGATGGCATGGAGGACATCTTGTCATAGAAGTGCACAATTCCATGTCTAATATGTTTTTAACGTGGAGATGAAACTATTCTGGAATGACAAGAGAATTGGTATGTTTATCAATATCGAAACTATCAGTGGAAATGAGAGACATACCATGGTGGGATTTCTCTCTGAGCCTAACGTCAAAGGGCATGTTTGAGCATGTAATGTTAACCAGAGTGACTTACTGTGCTATGCTGAAGTCAAATATTGTTTTCTTACATATTAATTGTTGTGTTTGCATAATAAGTATTACTACTACTAGCTACAGCTACTTCTTTAAACTTGAGTTTCTGCAGTCAAGATTGCTTGAGCTCATTTTTAATATCGTGTTAAAATGTCCTAATTGGATGCAAGCTTTTCACCATATCAGGTTTCCGGTAAGGACGTGGCAACAAGGAGGCATGAGTTTGAAGTATTAAATAGGAATGTAATTAATTTAACAAGAATGTTTCACAATTACTTCAAAGTCAAAGGAGACCTGAGCCATTCTGAGACACTTGTTGTTCTTCATGATTTTGTGAAGAAGAGAAATTCTTGCAGGCTCATGAGAGGGGATTTGCAGGTCTTTCTACTCTTACAGTGATACATGTCCACACATCAAATCTGTTTTTATATGATAAATAAATCATACTTGTTATCTGTTCAGTTGTGGGAACTTCATGATTTGGAGATCAAGAATGGCCAACTTACCATTTTTATCAACTACCACGGCTTCATTTGCCAAAGGTTACTACTTCACCTTTCTATTATTTGACCTATTAATTCTGTTGCACGTTCCATGTTTATTATGGTATTTCTCCATTTAATATTCTATTGTGATAATAAGCAGGTTATTAATAAGTTCTGTTCCTTCTCCTAGTATACAAATTTCAAACAAGCTGAATGATATATACATCATGAAGGTAATGCATTGAATAACTAATGAATGAAGTTCTATTCAAGTTCCTTTGGCTATTCTAATCTACGAATTGCTGTTTCTTGTTGATTAGAATTTCCCTAACACAGATGCTTCTGCTGCACTAGCACACATTGTGAAAGCTGAAAATGCTAAGAAGTATGCTGGTTCCAGAAGTCTGTCACAAGAAACTCAAGTATTGGTCTCTTTTGGCTTTGTCTTTTTTTCTGGACTTAGTTTTCATTGCTCTTTAGAGATGCTATGGGTTATACTTTACGAGGGTGTTCCTACTACTTAGAAACATCTGCTCCAAGCAGTACTTTCTTCTACATTGCAGTTGTTTGCTTATTGTCTCTAGTTTTTCACATTTCTGTATTGAAAATGATTCATGCTTTAATGCACAATTATGGTGTACATAATTGGTCTGCGTCTTGTTTATTAGTAACTCCATCCTAAAATCTTCTTTTGTATTACAGGTTACTTGTTCGCTTTTGCATAATCTGCTAGATGTGGTTGAGGAAATACAATTGGCTCGTCTAGAAATTAGAAATCTAGTAGAGACAAGCTTTCATTCTTCATCCGGTAAATAATTGGGCATTTGGGAAACATTCTCGTTTCTTTGTGTCATTTGATTTTGTTATTGACAATGTTGATTTAATGCTTTACTTTCTTCACCATTGACTCTTTAAAATTTGCAATTTGATCTAGCTGCGTGCAGGTGGATCGAAATTTCATTTACTTTTGGGGAGAATTGGAAACTATGGGCTAATCTTAGCTTTGTTAGTCTTATTTTTTACTAGGATATATATGTGTGCTCTGGAGAAAACATGGCCATATTTTGGTTAGTAACATAGTTACAGGTGACTCATTTATTAGAGAAGGGCTGAGAGAGTTGCCTATGCTTCCTGATATCTGAAATTGTCTTTTCAGCTTTATCTTGTTTCTATATGGTTGTTCCAAACTAATCATCCTTCTCAGGATTGTTTCATTTATCCATCAAATGACTTGGTGGTTTCTTTACTTAGCCCACCTATACCTTATTGCTGCGATCATTGGAGCATTTGCATACAGTCTGCTTCAATTTCATTAACTTGTTAATTGGCATTTGTTACCATATGTCTTTCTTGTAGTAGTTATACTTTGTAGATTTTCCATGTATTAAATCATGTTCTTACTAACCTTCAGGCATATGGTTTTCTTGTTTGCAGTTGAGAAGCTCGATTTGCAGCTTGATTTTCTTGATTTTAACACTTGTAGGAAGGTTAAAGTGACTCTTGACTTGGCATGTTTGAAATGGTAGAACCTCTAGAACTTACTCTCTTCATACCTGCCAAAGGTTTTACAATTTATTGCCTGATAGTGGTTGGAGAATGTTTCTAATATTTTCAGTTAGGCATCTTGTTACTGCTCATTACTTAAACTTTGGTGCTTCCCAGGGGCACTATCTGCCTACGGATGTTCTCTTCCTTCTAATATTGGCTGTTTCTATAAGAATTATTCGGCCATTTTTTAGCTTTATACTTCACCACTGCACCAGATGTTAGCCCAATTTAAGAAGAACGTTAATAAAAATGTTACATTATTGGGTTTTGTGGTGATGCCTGCTTTTGCTTGATTTGATTTCTCAAGCATTGTGGTTTTTTAATCGCAATGCTGTATGTCTTGTTTGAACCTGTACTACTAAATCGTGATAGCAGATTGACTTGATTGTGGTTTAGCCTTTTAAGTTGTTGGAAGTTTTCTGGTTTGCTTTGCTGTTAAACTGGCAATACATATCTCAGATGTTTTGATTTGTTGCTGAATCTTCTCTATGAGACAATGAATAGTCTGTTTGACATATGTTTAATCTTTGATAAATCTTGCGATTGTGGTAACAAGAATGCTTGCATATCTTTCTGTTTTAAGCCCATTAAACTAGAGTCTTAAATAAGCTGGAGTGCTTCTCGTTCCTAATTAAGATGCATCTTTGGGTTGTCTTTTAGTCTTATGGGCAAAGATTTACAAAGGAGAATTTTCTACTTGGAATAACTCTGCAGTATCTGTTAGAGATTGGAGATGATCCAATAAATGATCCCAAGTATTTGTGTCATTTGTGAAAATAGTTAAATACTCGAATATTATAAATCAGACCTTGTGGCTGGTGCATCCAATGTCAATGCTACTTCCCTTTAACATTCACGTCTGCGTTATGATTACAAAAGTTATTATTATGACAAATAATGTCTAATGTCTTAAAAAATTCATCTTTTTATGGAGCTTCTAGGTATACTCGATATCACAGTCTGACATTGTGACTTGACTGAATTTCCGTAACATTCTTATTAAATTTTGTTTCTTTGGCCGAGCATTTGATTTTTATGGGTTTTTTTTTGGCTCATCAAAAGACTTTGTTATCTAATGTTTTGGTTTCTGAATCAGTGGGATTTATCCATCAGATGTTATTCCACATAACATAGAAGTTCATACTGCTGGGGAAAAGAAGATGCTACCTGAGCTGCATTCAAGAGCAATTGAAGCTGCAGTTGATAGTCTTAGAATAGGGTACCGGCGGATTATACGGCTTTGCAGATGTATTTCTCAGGTGGTGCAGTCCTTGAGCACCTGAAAGTTTCGAAAGTTTGTTTGGCTTTTCCTTTGTATTTTGGGCACACTAAAGTACTAATTAGACAGATAACGACTTTTACTGTTCACAAATTGGGGGTGTGCTTCTTCAAGGGATTAGCAGTGACTTGTCGATGCTTGTTGTTACCAATTTAAACTAAAATGCGGCAAATTTAATGGAGAGGCATGCACCCCCTACAAGCCTAACCCCAAAGGACTAGGTTTGGCAACTGATGTTTTTGTATAGAAAAAAAAAAAGGAAAGAAAAAAAAGTGTTCGATATATATGCATGGGGTCTAATGTACATATGAGACGTTTGACAATTTCTAGCAGTTGATGTGAATGTAGATAAAAGATCCAGAGTTGAGACATTCCTAGGAAGGTGGATAAAGGCTATATGTATATAAATCCTCTGTACCTTAAGATGAATTGTTTGGAATTAGGTATAGAAAGGTGGAGTGGAGAGATGATTGATATTCAGTTGTTGTCAAACATTATTGTGTTCAAATTTCAAAATTGAAGCACGAGGACCACTTGATGTGTGATTAGAGCGTGCCATTGTCTTCCTGCTTGCTTTGATTTTGGAGATGTCAGATGTGGGCTGAGGAAATTTAAGCGGGTGTACCTGTGACTTGCCGCCTTTTGGATTGTTCCCTCGTGGATCTGAGTCTGGAATAGTATTAGATACATGTATTTTACCTTTAATCTGGGAGTAGGCAAAAGTTTTGTCTTTTTGTTAGTGGTTTGCAATTGGCACGTGGCCCTTACCAAGTTCCCAAAAACAAAAATCCTCTGGAAGAAGTGCAAAACGCCTTTTCTGTTGTTTCTCGTAACGTGTCACTGTAGGCAATCTGATTTAAAGAAAAAGACTCCAAAAAGATAGGACTTTGAGATTGGTAATTACTAATCTGGTTGCGTTCACTTGGTACGCAATTAATTAAGGCATACCTAATCCGAATGGGACGCGTTGATTTGGCAGTATCAGCTGGGTAAAATGTAAGCTAGAGCTAGAGATGACAGTGCTTGGGCAAATCAAAGTTTAAACCATGTTACATGTGGACTTACTTACAGAGGTTAAGCGGGAAGAAGTGAGTGTAACAAATGGTCCAACCAAAGAGAGGAGGGAGGGTATGTGGGGCATAGGAACATGAGCTGTCAATCATTAAGGAGGAGAGAGAGAGGTAGCTTCAAGGCAATAAAGAAGACGAAAAGCGAAGAGGAACTTTTTGTGGGGTTGAATCTCACATGTCTTTTCTTTTCTCTCACTTATTATTATTATTATTATTAATCAGTCCTACAAAATGCCCCCTTATCTCAACAAACAAATAGTGTTTCTGTTCACATGATTCTTCTCTCATCTTAATACTACTCTTATTATTCTTTTCAAGTTTCAGGTGGGGTTTGATTCATCGAGGATAATAGAAATAAAAATAGGAATGAATATAGTGAAAAATGAGAATAAATATAATCATTATAAATATGATGGTTGGTTAAGATGAAGAAATGATTACCATTACCTTTAATAGTGGTTGGTTTGTTGAACATTTTGAGAAATAAAAATTTATTAAAATTATTTTATATCAAAATTTAAATATATTTTAATTAATTATATTTTATGCATCTTATTACTTATATTTTAATTAATTATATTTTATAATTAATTATAATCAAGTTTTACGCTAAAAAACTTCAACAATGATTCTCATTACCAGAGGAATCGAGGGAGGTACACCAGCTCTTGTTTTCTGTGCCCTCCCATTCTCAGTCGAGTATCGAGGGAGGTACACCAACTGTGTTATATTAAAAATGTACGAAAAAATTGTTTTTCATAAATCATGATCCTTTATACATTTGTGATTATTTAATATTTAATTGATTATATAAATTTATAAATTGAATTATTTATATTTCATACAAATACGTAAACTTAATTATATTATTGATTTATTGTAATCTTTTTTTATTTCACTTCGGGCTATAAAATAATAAAATAATAAGAACGGCCTTGTTGTCAAGCAAACCTAATCTCCCACTCCCATGCTGTTTTCTGCTTTTTCATGGTATACTCTGCAACCCCATATCCTCTCCTTTGTCCCTTTTCACCTCTTTGCTTTTAACTCACTCTTTGCGTATCTTCTCCGCGTTGTGTTCTGTTCTTCCGTTTTCGATTTTGACTTGTTCTCACAGAACTTATGTCAACATCTTTTACATTGGTTGTGTGAGTTTTTTACGGATGTCTGCATCTGATTAAGTATATTTTTCTTCTGCACGTTAAACATCTGTTTGTTGTTTGAGTGGTGTTCTTTATTTTCCGATCTTCACGGTTATGAATTTAGTTTTTGACTAGTTGTATGTACCGTACACATCCATGATCTCTGCTGCCTTGCTCTACTTTGGTGTTTTGATTTTCTGGGGTTCGATCTGATGGAGTCTAAAACAGTTCAATGTTGATTTTCTAGTGGATTGAGAAGAACCTGGGTTTTGGTCAAAATTGGTAACTTCGTCTGACTGCAGCAGTTGAGGAGCAAAGCAAACACGCGAGCTTCAATTGCAATGGGAGAGTACAACGGTGTTGAGTATGTGGATATCAATGTCAACGAAGGCGGTTCCACTAGATCAGCTAACTTAAAGAAAGTATCAGTTTTACCCCTAATCTTTCTGATCTTTTACGAGGTCTCCGGAGGCCCTTTTGGGGTTGAGGACAGTGTTCAAGCGGCTGGTCCTCTTCTGGCTCTTGTTGGATTCTTGGTCTTCCCATTTATATGGAGCATACCTGAGGCCTTGATTACAGCTGAGATGGGTACAATGTTTCCAGAAAATGGGGGTTATGTTGTATGGGTTTCATCTGCACTTGGTCCTTATTGGGGTTTCCAACAAGGATGGATGAAATGGCTGAGTGGAGTGATTGATAATGCTTTATACCCAGTTCTTTTTCTTGATTATTTGAAGTCAGGAGTTCCAGCTTTAGGTGGTGGATGGGCAAGAATTTTGGCAACATTAGCTTTGATACTCGTGCTCACCTACATGAATTATAGAGGTCTAACAATAGTGGGGTGGCTTGCGATTGTTTTGGGAATCTTGTCATTACTTCCTTTCGTTGTTATGGGACTTGTTGCAATCCCGAAGTTGAAGCCTTCAAGATGGCTTGTGGTGGATTTTGGAGAGGTGGATTGGAATTTGTATCTGAACACTCTTTTCTGGAATCTAAACTATTGGGATTCGATAAGCACGCTTGCCGGAGAGGTGGATGACCCAAAGAAAACTCTTCCTCAAGCATTGCGGTACGCTTTGATCTTGGTTGTGACCAGCTATTTTTTCCCTATCCTGATTGGTACTGGAGCCGTTCCACTGGACCGTGACTCCTGGACTGATGGATACTTCTCGGAAATTGGAAAAATAGTAGGGGGAGTTTGGCTGAGATGGTGGGTGCAAGTTGCAGCAGCAATGTCAAACATGGGAATGTTTGTGGCAGAGATGAGCAGCGACTCATTCCAGCTTTTAGGGATGGCGGAACGAGGAATGCTTCCGGAGATATTCGCGAGGAGGTCCCGTCACGGTACGCCGGTAATGGGGATACTATTTTCAGCTTCAGGTGTGGTGTTTTTATCATGGCTAAGCTTCCAAGAGATCGTGGCTGCAGAGAATTTCCTGTATTGCTTTGGAATGATACTGGAGTTCATTGCGTTTGTACGATTAAGAATCATATACCCAGCTGCTTCTCGACCTTATAAGATACCGTTAGGAACAGTTGGATCAATCCTGATGTGTGTTCCGCCAACGGCATTGATCTGTGGTGTGTTAGCATTGTCAACGCTGAAAGTGGTGGTGGTAAGCGTTGTAGCTATAGCAATTGGGCTTGTGATGCAGCCTTGCCTTACCTACGCGGAGAAAAAGAGATGGATGAGGTTCTCTGTCTGTGCTGACCTTCCTGATCTTCATGAAGGTTGATATAATCTTGTACAGTTCCATGTCCAAACTCGTAATTGTTGAATCATGTCTTACTCCATTTGTGTCGACAGTAATTTCAGATGTGAGGGGGAAATGTGGATCTTGATGAACCTGACTTGTAAGTTGCAACAAATTATGTTCAAGAATATATTGATTATTAGTAGATAATATTACTTGTTTATTAAAAATATTTGATAAAATTAGTTGTTTAATACTAACTGTTTGAGTATAAAATGACAGAGTCTGAATTAAAAAGATTATAA
>JANIHY010000009.1:13391361-13406309 GCA_027479065.1 Erythroxylum brevipes
CTATAGAATAAGTTCAAATCCCTTAAATTAAGGGATTAGATCAGATTAGATTAGATTAGATATATCTGGATATATTTTCATATTTAAACTTATCT
Organism: Erythroxylum brevipes; assembly: GCA_027479065.1. Taxonomy (NCBI): domain Eukaryota; kingdom Viridiplantae; phylum Streptophyta; class Magnoliopsida; order Malpighiales; family Erythroxylaceae; genus Erythroxylum; species Erythroxylum brevipes. The sequence continues at coordinate 13,391,457 of JANIHY010000009.1, forward strand.
TGTAATAGGCTATATATAGTCGTATATTTTCTATTCAATATACAATGAAAGTTATTCCCACTTTTGTACACAAACTGTTAAGAACTAAAATTTCTTTCATTACATATACAATCATCTTTAATCAAAAAAACACTTTCCAAAGGTACTTTTACTTATAGCAGTTGGTCTTAGTCCTTGCAGATGTTTCCTATGCCTTACTCCTATTACTTGGACCTTCATAGATTAACACTCATGCTAAGCTTGAAAGCTTAATGGAGAAACATTTAGTTTGAATAACCACTCACAACAGTCATTCATCAAGCACACACACCTTCATGAATATCATAAACTCATGTAAATAATGATGAAATAATTAAGCAAAGCACGTAATGCAAATATAATTCAATATATTATCCATATACTGAAAATGCACATTTATAATCCAAATATTGATATCAATTCTCATCAATACAAATTATTCATGTTGTCATATTGTATCTCTTATTTATGAATGTTAAATCTCCTTTCTGTGTTAGGCCTGCACATTCTTGTGGGTGTGGATAACTGAAGTTGTGTATACCCAAAGGCATCGAATTATAGATACCCAAAGGTATCGAATTGTGGATATCTAAAGGTATTAAATTGTAGGGACATTACAGTCTCGAAATGAAAGACCTCAAAAGTGTCAAACTATAGCAGCTGTGATGTAACCCTATGGGCATACCTATCTATCCATCACTAAGACAATAAAGCAAGCACTGCAACATTTCCTTCAACCATTTGCCAATTTCATAATTAATACATTGACAAATCATATGATATTCACTTGAAAACATACAATTTGTTTTCAAGTTCATACATACAAGTCATAACTTATCACCATTAGGATAGTATTCAAATCACAAGTATTCTTACGATTTATTTTGTATATGTTTTGTTCAGTTGTGTTTCTCAAGGTACATTCACATAATTTCAGTATATAAATTATTATACCCCATTTAAATATAAAACATGTTAAATTGTACTTAATTATCTTCAGAAAATCAATATGTGAACTTGTATAGTCTTACTACACACATATAAGCAATAAATATGCATGCAAATCATCTATGTAGATGTAAATTTTCTTTAGCATGCATTATGCTCAATCTTAAATTTTAATGTTTAATTACCCAATTCACATATGGTAAGTCATATTTCATTTATTTCTAAGTGTATGCAAAGTTTTATAAGCATTTAAAAATATTTCAATATGATTTGGTTAAAAAAAAAGGAAGCAAAAAACTCAAAATAGTACAATTTAGGTTAAGTACTCGGTGGTTATAAAAATAGGAAAACAAATCATTCCAAAAACAAATTACACGATGATCTCCACTTGTTCCCTAATTTTCACATATCAAAAATTCAATTTAGACGTTGAGATCTTCTAAACTTTTGTTTCCCTCCATCTCTAGTTTCTATAGCACTAAAAATCAAACCATTTGGATTTCTAAACCATGAGATGTGCACCAAACATCACAAGCTACTCCAATACAGAGGTAGCATCAATTCACCATTTTTATCTCAATTTTTGATGTCATAAATCCATAATTAAGTTTGATTATCTTATAGAGATTTTTATTTTTCAAAAGAAGCAAGATTTTCTTTAGTGGATGCCTCTTGTTCCTATTTAGTCCACTTTGTTTAGGAAGAAGTTTCTATTTTTAATTCTGATTCGTCCTCCATTTCTTCCATTTATGAGGTTTCTTGCAGTTTTTAGGAAATACGGATGACAGTATTTTGCCTAAAGAGTAGACACAGGTGATAAATAAGAGAATATTAAAGATTCGAGCCATAAAATTTCTCAATTCTGGCGTAAGGTACTTATTCGATTGAATAAGTATATTAGATCTAGTAGAATTATTTTTATGTATCTAGACTAATATCAATCTAACCCATTTCATGAAGAAAATGTGACTAATTAACCAACCAACAAAACTACTTGTTACAAATAAAATTTTGTTGTTGCATCGAAACATATAAATGTTGACTAATCTGACTAACATGAAACTTGGCAAAATGAAATAGTTGAATAATTGAAAAATAAGATTATTCAAGAATACACATTGAATGCTAACATTACACATTGAATTTCTAGTAGTAGATCTATAATCAAAAAAGTGTTTATGATTGTTCCAGAAGAAATGAAACAAAAAATACGGTAGAGCTAGGACGGTTATTATATGAGGTCTACCCAATGCTAGATGCAGAGGCACATAATAGATCGATATGAACATCATGAGATGCCCCGTAATAAACCCTGTTGGTGCTGATACCTTCTTATATGTCTTAATTTTCATCTCCAATTAGAATCACCCAATTTAGAAGTCTATAGGCCGAGTTATGGTCGACACAATGGAGTTGGTTTAAGTGAACTAAGAACCTAAGATAGAATTTCACTAAATGTTACTCTCTCTCCTATCATATTCAACCAATTTTATGCAAAGTAACACTAATATATCATTCCAGCAACCATTCCATATCCAAACCAATCTTTGTACACATCCAAATATGCACACATACAAAAATTAACTAAGTGTAGTCTTAAACCTTGAAATTTGTTAATCAGCTCTTCTAGTGCTTTTCCTTCTCTTCCCCTTTTGCTTTGCTTGATTCTCCAACTAAAAACACCAAAATACATATCTCAATCCCAACTCCAGCCTTATAAGTCCAACTTTTCATGAACAAAAACAAGAAAAGATGAAGATGAGAAGAAAAACCACTAACTAGGATTAACTTTATTCTTTATGCAAAATGATGCAATTAAGGAGATGGAATAGAGCGGAGATGATAAGAGAAAATTCTAGAGTTAAAATCCTATATATACATCCCTCTCCCTTCTCTTATACTCCCATTTTCATGAAGTTTATAGTCTTAGATATATGCTGCAATCTCATTGGACCATATGTTGATTTTAGGCAAAATTGCACATTTGGTCATTCTTCTTCTTTTAATTCCCATATTAGTATATAATATTATCAATTGATTTCATTTTAGTCTATATTTCACATATATTATTCATATCCATGCCGAAATGAAGAAATTACCAATTTACCCATGTCTTTTAAATTAATTACTATTATGTCTCTTACTAGCATAAATACATTTAATTCTTTATGTTCACTTCTCTATAGGCCTTTGACATAATAATGCTTTTAGGGTATATATTGAGGCTTTAAATTCATCTCTCTCTTAAAAAGAATTTCGTCCTCAAAATTCATACTTGTGTTGAATAGCTGCGAGTACTGAGTTCTCATCATCGATTCGGGTTCCCAAGTTGTCTCTTCAACACCATGATGTTGTCAGAGCACCTTTACAAGAGGAATTTGCTTATTCCTTAATTGTCTGACTTCTTTAGCCAGGATTTTCTTTGGCTATTCATCATATGAGAAGTCTGCTTGAACCTTTATTTCTTGTACTAGTAACACATGTGAATCGTCCAATCAATATCTCCATAGCATTGAGGCATGGAATACATCGTGCAACTTGGATAATTCCACAGGAAGAGCCAACCCTATATGCTAATGGTCCAATTCTTTCAAAGATTTCGTAAGGAAATATAAATCTCGACCTAAGTTTTCCCTTTTATTCAAATTTTAACACTTTTTTCTGTGGAAAAACTTCCAAGAAAACTGTCACCTACCACCTATACAATATCTTTCCTCTTCAAGTCAGCATATGATTTATGTCTATCACTTGTAGCCTTCAATCTTTGTTGAATAACCCTCATTTTCTCTTCTGTGTCTTCGAATATGTCAGGCCCAATCATCTTGCTCTTAGCCAATTCTATCCAATAAATTGGGATTCTACATTTTCTGCCATATAATACTTCATATGGTGTTATGTTTATACCGGAATAATAACTATTGTTGTAGGAAAATTCCTTCAAATGAAGGTACCTATCCCTAACTGCCTAGAAATTCCATAACACATGTTTTAAACATGTCTTCTAGCACCTATATAACTATCTCATATTGCCCATCCGTTTATGGGTGAAAGGCTGTGCTGAAGCTCAACCGAGTACCCAAAACTGCTAGCAGACTTTTCCAAAATTTTGATGTAAATCATAGGTCTCGATTAGAAACAATAGGCAATGACACTTTATATAGCCAAAAAAATCTCATTTATATACAACTCAGCTAATCGATCCATAGAATAGTCAGGTCAAACAGGTATAAAGTGAGCTGATTTGATGAGCCTGTCCATTGTAACTCATACTACGTCATACTTTCTCTGTGTGAGGGGTAGGCCTGTAACAAAGTCTATGATGATATTATCCCATTTAGCATTCACCTATTGCAAGTCAAGCACTTACACATAATCTACCACATCATGCTTCATTTCTGGCCACTAGAAATGTTGATTAAAGTCTTAGTACATCTTGTTACCCGTAGGATGCATGGTGAACACAATCTTCATGCAATAATTTCTTCTTCAAGCCCTTTACTGCCAATACATATAGTCTACTCTTGAAGTATAGATTTTCGTCATGTTTTACGAAAAAATCAGTCATTTTCCCTTCTTGTACTACTTGTATAATTTGTTGCAACTTGACTTCATCTTTTAGTATGGTATCTTTCAGCCAGTACAAGCCAATATGGTACAAAATCTATAACATTAGTAATAGTTCCAGTTAGACAAATGTCAAACTTCAAGTAAAAATAAGAACATTTTTTTAAAACAAGAAATGCATTCAAACTATTTGATGGTTCTCTCGCTCTTTATGACATCATCATTATTATTTATTTTTGACATGTTTGATCAGCATAGAGTTTCCTTGCTTCAGTCTATAGTTTTATTTAGTTGAGAAAAAGAAAAAGAAAAGAAAGGATTTTGTATGGAAAGAAGTCAAATGGATAGGTTGAATAAAATTCAAGTTCCATCGTGCTTACTCCTGTCCATTCTCCCATTGTGGCTAGATCTCCAGCCAGGAAAACATATGCCCACTTAAATCCACTTTATGATCAATCAAGTGCTCCAAAACTACTAAACTTTGGGGTTCTGTTTCGAAAGTCTTATTATTGGCTCTCTTAAGTGTTTTGAACACGAACAAGTTTCTAAGAGGATCCATTTAGCCAGTTTCTGCAATGATATCCAAATGGGATCAGGGAGCATTACATTTTTCATGCTTCCATTCACCCATGGAAGGAAGACAAAGATGAGAACCGCTTTTTTATAAGCTCGTAATTATCGTTTTCATGAATTACTAATCATCCTCATAGAAGTACATCAAAATTTACCACGCCTAATGGCATCACTACAGACCTCATTCTCAAGCTGACAGTTTTTGGATGACCCTATTGTTTGCCAATTCAATCGTCATCAGAACTACTATCCTCAGACATCCTCCCAATGTCATCTGCTACCGCCGTATCCTGCACAAATATATTGTACAAACAAGAATTAACTAGAAGTATCAAAACCCCACTTGGCATTTCCACGCTTGGTGCACATACATAGAGAGGTGGGTAGAGAACATGCTATGGCTAAAGTTCATACCGGCATTTTATCCCAGTCCTTAAACTTGGAGGTTGTCAGCATGTAGTTATCACGTAATGGAGCCCAGGATGGCCCTTCAGCCTCAGCTGGGGCTGAAAATGAATTTACCTGCTTGTTGTCAAACAATAGCATTGTGAAACATGTGAAATGCCACAGAAAGAGCAAATCAACACATAATAAGATGTAAAAAAAGGGAAATAATAACTCTTTCGTATCACTTAGTAAGGGTTAAACTTAAAAGAGACAAATTCCAACCTTTGCAGAGGATATGGCCCCTGGCGTCTTGCCTAACTCAGAGAAGAAGGCTTCCTTCCTCCGCTTTTTTATCACTGAAAAGTTTAGGAAAAGGTTACTAGAGATTCTTGTAACATCAGTGAGTTAAGCATAACATGATAGATTGACCATAGCAAAACTGGACTAATTTAAAATTCATAGTTCGTACATGTATCTTTGAAAAACCAATCCAAAATTTGCTCACAACAAGAACTATAGGCAAAGCAAACCATATGGCTTACAAGCTAACAACAATGCAATCCTAGATTATTTTCAAACATCAGATCAAGAAGGTATATTTCATCAAACTAGTTCCAGTCACAGCTATCCATCTTTAGTCAGGTAATCACTGTTGAGGGCAGAACCATAAGAAAAGATATACAGAAGGCCCTAGGAAACAAAGGTAGAGCACCAAATTTGCAATACATGGCTAACGAAACAGTGAGCGTGGAAAAATAAAAACAGGTCAAGTTAATCGGGAGAAGTGAGAACATTTAGATGCAACACAAAAAGTAATCATAACTGTGAAAAGGGAGAGTATCCTTCAGCTCAATGTAGTGTAATATAATTATGAACAAGGTAGAAGCAATTACGAGAGGATTCAAAACCTGTTGTCAGTAGGCGTACCTTTTGCATCTTTTGACCTTGAAGGATTAAGTCCTTTCTGTGCATTTTGCGCTTTGTTAACCTGTACAAAGATACAAGCACCTCAATATGAGTAGAGTGACAGTGGTGATATTCTATATTGAAGATATTGGAATTGCTAAAAAACAAAGGATTCTATTAAGAACAAATCTGATAAAATTTTTAGTAAGAACTTACAGCATTAAATAGTTTGACCACTGGAACCGCAGCGACAAAAATCACGTTAGGACAAATATAATACATTTTGATACGAAAATACATAACATACACAACCGAAAACATATTATAATACCTCCTTTAGTAGCAACGCTGATTAGAAACTTTTCATGGGAGTCTAGGTAATTAGCAGGCTTCAGATGCCCTTTCTCTCCCAACTATCAGCAGATGAACAAAGTAATGAGTTAGACCTAACTGACACAGGCTTATAGGACCACAAAGAGAAAATTTTACACTTCTTCTAAATGTTTAAAAATGTTGAACAGAGTCTAATTTCCACCAAAGCTTCTACTTTTACATGTTACTGTCAGATTTCTGTCTACAATATTTTATTGGACGCAAGTGAGAGAAGTATGGAGAAAGATTCTTTTATGGTATACAGGTATAAGTTGAAGTTTCTGGCTGCAGATTAATTTTTTGGAATTTGCTATAGAAAGAAATTGGTACTAAACATTCTGAAAGTTGAAGAGTTACACAATACATCAGAAAGCTGCTATTGGGTCTGCAATTTTGAAACCTGCTTCTTAAATTTATACCAGCCTAAAATTAAGGTATTAAACTCATTCCTATATAGTTTTCACCTTGGCTCCTCTTGTTGGTGATTTCAGCAAGAATGGACTGTTTTGAAATGTTGCAGATGGATGCTTAAGTTTCATTGAAAAGTTATTACCTAAGTGTGCTGCAGAGCACTTTTCTTTTTCCATCATTGAACTGAGACATCAAACATATATATGTATATATACAAACATCATACATTGATGCTCCAACAAAATAAATCCAATACTGGAATGGTAATGGCATCAGAAGTACCAATTGTTTCTCCTTCTTGGCCTCTCCATGGACCTTTCTTTCCGCAGCCTCCTCAGCTAGCTTTTCTGCTAAAAGCTTCTTGTGGCCTGATAATACCGGTCCCTGCAAACCCACGAGACGTCACAAAATCGCCGTGAAAAAGTTTCAACCACAAAAGACAAACCATAGCGAAGTAGCCAGCTCACCAATGAATCATTAGATACACTCTTCTTCATAATACTCTTGAAAGCCATCCTAAATGCTCTACAACCCTCACTAAACTTAGTAATTCCAGGTTGAATTTCACCATCTTCTTCCTCAGTTTCAGAACCTTCACTATCATTCTCAAGTTCATCACTTCCGTCCTCCATGTCACCATAATCATCACCATCCACATTCGTAAAACCCTCTTTATCATTAAGAGAGCCCTCTTCTTCGTCGTCCTCAACATCGGAGTTGTAGTCACGTGCCTTCTTCCGAAGGAATTTCTTCAACTTGGGGTCGATTTTTTTAACCCTCTCAGCCATACCCAGAAACGGTTTACGCTTCTTCATCACCTTGTTCCCTTTCCTGTGCCCTACCTTCCTCTTTCTAGAGGATATAACCGTTTGTGGAATATGGCTTTCCTCCGCCATGTGATTTTTTTCTTTTCAAATGGTTAACAACAATGGTGGTGCTACTTTGCTCTCTTGTCCCTAACTGGAGAAGGAAAGATTCGGGCTTTCCCTTGTTGAAAACCCTAACGTTATTTTCCATCACAACGTTCAATTACACAAGTACTATTAAGTCCTTGTATAAAATAATCTTTTCATTACATTTAAGTATGGAAGTCAATAATTATCCAGCCCGACCCGTGGTCAACAAGTTTGGCCCGATTAAACCGCCCCACTTTGACTTCCATACTCCAATAACCGACTTTCAAGGTTTCAAGTTAGAATATATTAAGGAATGATATTATCAAAATTTATGAGGACAAGAAGAGAGAAACATTAAGAGCATCATCGAGTGTTCAAGGACGAATTGTCATAACAACGGACATACAAACAGATGATAACCAAAAGAAGGGTTACATGATAGTGACAACATACTATATTGATATTGATTAGAAGTTATACAATAGACTTTTAAGATATTTTATATTCTTTAATATTGTTATCATTTACTTTTTCATTATTTTATGAATTTATCTTACATGCTCATCTGGTTCTACTTTCTTCAATCACCTAAAACTCTATTTTAGCTATTAGAAGATTAGTTTCCTGCTTGGGGTAGTTTGGAAATAAAATCTTCACAAGCTACAAAGCTCCCTTTTGTAGAAAATGACCCTTATAAGTACCCTATGTTGTAAAAAAATGACCCTTATATGTGTTATGTCGTTCATCTGAGGCATGGCTAGGGATGTCAAAAATTGTCTAGCCCAACCCGTGGTCAACAGGTTTAGACTAGTCAAATTGGCCCACAGGTCGAGTCACGAGCCGACTAGGTATGGCCCGAGCCACTTCAGGTATAAGACATTGTTGAAATCAAAACGACGTCGTTTTGCTTCTCATTAAAAGAAATAACAAAGCAGCCAACCTCCCTCCCTTCATCCCTGACCTCTCACCCAGCTATTGGTTCTATGCCTTCCACTCTCACTCACACAACACTTTTCACTCCTCTATTCTTCTTTTCATGTCACGTTCTTCCTTTACTCTTCTTCTTCGTATTATCTGTCCTTTATCGTTGGCTGCGTACACGTTGAAATCACCAACGCTCAAAACAACCAATGGTGAATGGTCCAACGTATTTAATAAGGTAATCTCTCATTCTCTCTTCGTCAATTTGGTTTTTTATTAATAGTTGGTTGTTTTGAAAACTAATTTGGGTAACTTGAGAACTTTATATGTTAATATTAGGAATATGGGATAATGCATATATAGTGTTTGAAAAAATGTCACACTCTTGATTGTTAGTTGTTTTGCTTCTTTATTAGATCATATGGTAATAGATGTTTGTGATGATGGTGAGAGAGTGAAAGAAGATTGCATATTGCTTGTTAATGTGTTACTGAAATGAAATGTGAACTTATGATCTGATTTGTGGTTGCGGACATATTGGTGTTGTGAAAGAAGAGTTGTTCCATTCCCTTTTCTCTCTTGACTGCAACTATTAAATGGGCACCCTAAATTACCTTTCCAGAAACTTGTATTCTTTAGCTTTCTTAGCAACCCTTCTCATATACGGTTATACCCACTAGTTTAGCTTTTTGTTCACATTTTTTTTCATTTTATGACCTATTGAATCATTTTTGAAAAAAAATTCTCTTACAGTAATTCTAGATATGTGAATTAATGTAAGAGAACAAGCTATAAGATAGGATTCATTCTCTACATGAGCAGGATTTAGACCTACTGATGTCTTCAGGATACAATAATTGTACTCCACTTTCTAGGCTCGCGAAGATCACCATCCTTGATTCTTTATCAATCTTCTCCTAAAGAGCTCTTGTAAATTAATGAACAATTCCTTGCAATGCATTTCTTAAATTTGAAGACAAGAAATGACACAAGTTTAACCTCAACATCTTTGACATCCTTATCAGAAAGCAGTGAGTAGAATTTAAGGTATGAAAATATTAGATTTTTGTGAGTCCCACATATCAGTGGAGCTTATTATCTAAAATCAAAAGATAATAAACAATACTATGTCAACATTGATATAATATTTAACTAACAGCAAATCAATATTGATATAGTATTGAAGAATGTTGGGCATGACCACATGAGTTTTTGTTTGTTTCAAACGGTTATTTACAAGAGAACCATCGAATAATAAATTAGATATTAGTAGAGGTGGATGTAGCTAAAGAGTAAAAACTACTGAGGCATCCAATTTAAAGATATTTCATTTACCAACCCTATAATTAGTAAATAGCACTGAGTATGGTTTGTCAATGATTATTTACTTCGATAAAATTGTATACTCATAATCTATACTTGTAAGTTGTACACATGTGACTTGAGTACTTAAATCTTTATTTCAATTTTAGCAAGACAAATACATTACAGAGTTACTCTAGTAAAATTATTCTAAGTAAATGTCTTAGTGCATGTGAGTTGAATGCATATATTTAGGTTTCACTAATTTAAATTTAGGATGTATATATACACAAAGATGGATTTATATGTCAAATTTAAAATTGTAATGCAAATGTTTTAGAGGATTAATACATATAGAATATTCTATATCATCTTTGTATTAATCCTCTAAATGATCAATCTAACTTACTTGGACATTTTAGCATATTCAAAGTTTGCACATTCTTTAATTTTCTTGAACATTTTGTTTTATATGGAATATTTTAATTAGAATGTAGGCAAAATATTTTGATTAAGAATGTTTCATTTCTTAATACAATCTTATTTCTAACCTCAAGTATTTATATGTTTTTTTTTCATATGGATGAGCATATTCTTCAATTGAGAGTTCGAATCCGATACCCAAGGTAAAAGTGGAAACTTCTATTCTGACACCAAGTGACGATAGAAGTTCAATTATAACTCAAGTTACTCAACATAAAGGTGAAGTTTGGAATCACTTTAAAAAGACTATATCAACTAACGGAATTGAAAAAGCATAATGCAATTATTGTCAAAAGTTATATTCAAGTGGTCGAAAGGTAGAACGTCTCATTTAAAGAGACATATGGAATCATCTACTAGAAGGAAGATGGTTTTAGGAGGTCAAACATTTTTTACCACTAACCTTATGAAAGGAAAGAATGAAATGACCGTAACAACTTTTGACAACTATAGATAAAGGATTTTAATTTGATTATTAAAGATGAACAACCAATGAAAGGAAAGAATGAAATGACCATAACAACTTTTGACAACTATAGATAAAGGACTTTAATATGATTATTAAAGATGAACAACCATTGTTGATGGTTGAAACCAAAAAATGAACAACTGTTGTCGATGAGCAATCAATTTTGGCATTGTTACATTAGTCAAAATAAAATAATTAGACTTATTACTATAGCAGTGGTGAGTCTAAGTCGATCCCATATAGGGGGTTGAAAGAAGAAAATAAAATGAAACTAACTAACAAAAACAAATTAAAGAAAACAAAAAATGATAAAAGTGGATAATTCGGTAAGGACTCGATTCTTTGGTTCAATCTCAGCCAACACTCTAATTAAGCATATTTCATTAATTTGTTGTTTTCAACCCTCTCCTAGCAACTATTAATTGTGAGTTAATAATTAACCCGAGTTTTCTCTTAGGTTTTGTCTAATCAAGATACAAACGTTAATTAAACCTTACCACCAAATAACTTAGGATACGATCTCTATATTTAATTAGGTAGTAGCATTAAAAATTAGGAAAATCGGTTAATCAAGGTAACAACCACATACAATGCATCATTTAACCTAGGTTATATTATCCCTAATGATTACGAATCATTAGTCACTACGCATGAATTTCAACATAACAATTACGGATTATATCGCAATTCTAGTAATGGATTTGCAATTAATGATTCAATGAACACATTAAAATCATCATCTCATAATACCTAATGAGTTCATACACAAATAACCAAATAATAACGAATGTCTGATTATCTATACATAAAACCCAAATCAATTAACATAGGATAACACAATCAATTTCTAATAAGAGAAAAAATAACAAAATAATAAAAAATACTTAACCCGAGTCGTCAGCATTGATGTCACCTCCAAACTGGTGTCAGGATGTCTAACTCTTCATGGGTCTTTCCCGAAAAAAAGTTTCAGCCCCATGTTGTAGCCCCACCGAAGACCCCCTTTGTTTTACCTCTTACACAACCCTCTATTCTCCTTTCTTTGGTACTGCAGTTTTGATGGGACAATTAAAGTTTAATGGACCATGCTACTATTCACTACCCTCTCTCACACCACTCAACACCACACTCTCACTGTCGCCCGTGCCACCAAATCACCAAGCCCTCTCCACGCCCCTCACTACTGCTTGATTTGACAATTTAGCTCCCAGTTTTTAGTCCACACTCCTGTAGCTTAAAACCTCCGCAACCTTCCTAGCTCCTCGTATATGTGCTCCTCGTCTGTGTTTAATGCAGAAAATTGTGTTAAACGTAAACCTATCATGCACGCAACTCTCCTCCGATGTGACGAATCCCTTTGCCTGTTGCTTGCCCACTGTAACTTGAAGGGACAATTAAGGTTAGGCGTTTACTGTCCTCGCCTATACTCACACTCTTTGTGCACCCGTCTGCTCCCTTATGCATTTTAAGTAAAATGCATGCATTAAACACAACGTCTGTGTCGAACGTAGATGTTGTCTACATTTTATCCTCTATGCTATACCAATTTCTTCTAGCCATTTGGTCTAACATTTTGTTGTATCGTTTTATGCAGCTCTTTAGACGTTGCCTGCTCAGTTGCTTTTTGACGTTTTGCTTTGCTTCCATTGTCGTTTTGATATTTTTCTTTATCCGCCTTATTTTTCCAGCTGCTATGGTTCCACTTCTTTTGGGCTAAATTTGTTCACTTCTTGTTTTATGAAGACAAGTAAAAATTAATCTTAAAAAATGGTCCAAATGTTACGCTTTCGACTCACTTTAATTTATTTGCTTCCAAATTGTACTTAAAATCATATATGAATTAAACTGAGTATTTTAAGTATTTTCGTATCATTAATCACTAAGTGTAAATGATTAAATGTGTCAACAATTAAACACATATCAATTTTTCCACACTTAACTTTTGATCGTCTTCGGACAAAACATCCAAATTAAGCTTAAAGACTTGAAACATTTACTCAATTCTCATATTTTCCAAGACAATATAATTACAAGCAAAGATGAGTAACTTTCAAAAATCATAACAAGATGTCAACATTCGAAGCCTTTACTTATGATCAATCAATATTCTTCATCTTCAAAAACTGAGCAATCTAATGGTAGACTAAAAAAAAAGTGTTTAACTAAAATATATCCACGGGTACACTCAACACCATTCATGGTCATGACAATCCGCAACGTTACATATCATTTCATTTCTCTACCACTAATGTTGACATGCAAAATCATGCATCAAAGGACTTTTTAAGGTTGTAATGTAGGCAAAGGTAAGGTGAGAGGTATTTGGGTCAAGTAGCATGAAAGTCAACAAAACTAGTGAAACAAAGCAACACTTATAAAAAACTGGGTACCGTCAGCTATGATGAATGCAACGATTATATTTCACAATCCTATTCAGCTCTCATACACAAACCACATGAAGCATATATCAATTCGAAGGAATCACTCATATAATTTATGCCAATAAAATCAGAACATTAGGGAATAAATTAGCAAAACCATATCAAATCACATTGATAAATTCTTTCCTTCCACAGACATATTCAACAACATCTTATGAGCATATTTGAGCAAGATAATTTTGAAAAAAAGTTTGCCATACTGATTTCAAATTTAACATAGTCAACATGCATCATCGTCACAAGCAATAGGCAGTTCCGACCTTGTTATGATTTCTTCGTTATATACGACACAAGTGGCTCTGATACCACAGTAGGAAAATCCCGATGTGTGCATCACATTCACACAGTGCGGAAAACAAAAAATTTTATTCCGGGACCTTCCCGAAAGTCAGGATCCATGTGTCTATATATCAAAGTCAAACCATAATGACCAAAAGAGACCATCTCTAACGGTATCTACGCAGAGATCGGAGAACCTAACCGAGACAAACCCTTTGACCCGGGAATAGCTAGAACAAAGTAAAGACTCCTAGGTCTTACCTTTGTTCTTGGAGAGCTATGGAAGAACGATGGTGAGAAGAAACTTAGAGAGAAGAGCTTGAAGATGATCGATGATGAAGAGAGTTTTGGAGAAGAACTCTTTCTTCTTTTTAAACCTTTTAAAACCCACAATCATCCACCTTCTTATATTTCTCCATAAGCCTTTTTGTCTTTAACACTTCAAAGACATTTAATGCTAATGGTGGTGGCTTGTTCCACGTTAGCCTTTATATATATATAAAGTTAAGATGATAAGGCTTATCATTAGGCTTCCACGTTGACCATATATATATATATATATTACTTAATTAATTAATAAGATATATATATATATATAAATGCTGAAGTGGTCCAGTCACACTGGGATCGGTCCTACCGGGTCCCGGTATGGAAAAACCATCGGAAACCTTTTTCAGCAATATCGATGTTGCGATCTCATCGGGACATATCTCGATCTCATCGGGATTCATTTAATCCATTTGCTCTCCATATATTGGATCTCTGTCCAAAACTATTTTATGAGTTCTCCGAGACACTCTTATGCATGTGACCCATTAGGTTCCCGGTTATGTTGGCCACTTAGATTAACACTTAATCTAAGCAAGTCATGAGCGGTATCTAG
>JANIHY010000009.1:13422597-13446686 GCA_027479065.1 Erythroxylum brevipes
TGATAGGAATCTCAGTAGTATGATCACATCATAATTTCCTTCATGCTATGTCATATATCATGGACTTCATTAATTTGTTTATAGATCAATATCCATTCATAAATAATGAACACCAAATTAATGAAATATGCCTTTCTTTATTTATTCATAAAGTATATACACAACTTTGTACAAAACGCGCTAAAGGCGATTGCCTTTAGGGCACTACTCTAACACCCTAGTACTAGCTCATCCCAATTTTTACCAACCCTTTGAGATTGAATGTGATGCCTCAGGAAATGGAGTAGGTGCTGTCTTGATGCAAAACCGCATACTAATATCTTATTTCAGTAAAGCTTTTTCAGCAGGAAACCTTTCTAAGTCAGCCTATGAGAAAGAATTGATAGCTTTAGTGTTGGTAGTGAACCATTGGCATCATTACTTGCTTGGATGACCCTTTGTGGTTTATTCCGACTAGCAAAGTTTACGTCATTTGTTGCAACAAAGAATTACCACAATAGATCATCAGTGTTGGATGTCGAAACTTCTGGGCTATCACTTTAAAATCATGTCTAAATCGGGACCAGAAAACAAGGCGGCTGATGCCTTATCATGGGTTTATGAAGAAGGGGAGTTTCAGACCATTGTGTCTTTTCTAATGTGGGCTGAAGGTAAACAAATCCAACAAGAGGTGGAACATGATCCAACACTGTGTAAAATTATCCGAGATTTGTAGTAGAAGCCAAATTCCAGATCTGGTTTCTCATGGCATCATGAGGTTCTTTTGCACAAAGGAAGGTTGGTTATTTCAGCTACATCCCATTGGTTCCAATCCTCCTAAAAGAATATCATTCTTCTCCTATTAGGGGCCATTCAGGATTTTTGCGCACATATTGGCGGATTGCTAGTAATCTCTATTGGATTGGAATGAATAAGACTATTCAAGACTTTGTTAAGTCTTGCGACATATGCCAATGACAAAAATATGCTGCAACATCTCCTGGGGGTTTGCTACAACCCTTACCAATTTCTGATCATATTTGGGAAGATATTTCAATGGACTTCATAACGGGACTTCCAAGATCTAAAGGATTTGAGACAATGCTGGTCGTGGTGGATAGGCTATCGAAATATGGCCATTTCCTTCTCTTAAAGCATCCATATACTGCTAAGAGTGTGGATGAGGTGCTTCTTAAAGAAATAGTGCACCTACATGGAGTCCCTTTATCAATCGTAAGTGATCGTGATCCTTTGTTTGTAAGTCATTTATGGAGAGAATTGTTTCACCTATAAGGTACTATGCTTAAAATGAGTTCATCTTATCATCCGGAAACGGATGGACAAACTGAGGTTCTCAATAGGTGTCTAGAAACCTACTTGAGATGTTTTGCTTATGAACAACCTAAGCATTGGTCCTATTGGATTTCATGAGCTGAATTATGGTATAATACAACTTTTCATATCTCCACAGGTTCAACACCGTTTGAGGTGGTGTATGTGAGGAAGCCAGCTACACTTTTGCAGTATTTACAAGGTCAGACTATACTTGAGGCAGTGGCTAGAGAATTACTGGATAGAGATGAAGTTTTAAATCAGCTGAAATACAATCTGCATAGGGCCCAAGAGAAAATGAAGAAGTATGTTGACAGAAAAAGAACTCCTTAATCTTTTCAAGTAGGGGAGTGGGTCTTCCTAAAGCTACGCCCTCATAGACAGCTCACCGTGGTTAGATGCATCAACTAAAAACTAGCAGCAAGGTATTTTGGTCCCTTTCAAATTCTGGAAAAATTGGGAGCTGTGGCCTATAAAGTCAAACTACCCCCCAACTCCAGAGCTCATCCAATATTCTATGTCTCGCAACTTAAGAAGGTAGTGGGCAATTATTCGGTGGAGGCCTCTTTACCTGAAGGAATGGAAGTAGAATTGGAAGATATGGTGGAACTTGAAAGTGTGCTAGCCAGCAGGACAGTAAGTACATTGGGGGACTCATCACAACAATGGTTGATCAAATGGAATGGCCAGAAAGTGGAACAAGCTACATGGGAGGATGAATATGTCATTCGAAGACAATTTCCTCACTTCAACCTTGAGGACAAGGCTGCTCTTCCAGGAGGGGGAAATGATAGGATCTATAGGGGTGAGAGTGATTTAGACAATGAGAGGAACAATAGAAAAGAGAATAAACAGTTAGTGTGGAAAGTGTACTTTAGAAGGAAGAACAATGGGCCAGGGGGAAGTTAGTTATCAGCTGAGGTGACAAATTAGTTAGGCATAACAGAATGTACTTAGGGAAGGGGGTTTATGTAGGGGAGAGAGAGGAGGAGAGAGGTAGGTAGAAAAGAGAGAGGACTTTATGACAGAAGGATATTCACACCTTCTGAGGAGCAATTCTGCTATGGATAGTGAGAAATATTATACTTCTAGATTGTATTGTAATGATATATACATTACAGTTATATTTAAATAATACAGTAAATCTCTAGTATTCTAAGACTAGAATTCTATCAATAGTAATAGTAACATCCTAAAGCATAAGGAGAAGATTAAAGAGGGTACCATATATCAAAACTATAGTTCATTATAGAGGGATAAGTGGTCTCCATTTGGGGAATTAAACAACCAAGTTGACTTACATCCCCTTAAAACCATATACCAGCAAGAGGCCATAGTATTCCAGATGCTTTTCAACAAAGACACTATAAAGAGGTTATTAATAGAATATGGAATTCTATAGTTTAATGAAGAATTATGTTTTGAATCTTGGTAAAGAAGATACAGTGCTGTGGGAGTGGTACTATATCTGGGGAATTCTCAAAATAAATCTATAAGGCATATTCTCTAGAATGAAGAACCAAAATTGTTCTAGGGAAACCATCTACTTCTACGTGAAGATTACACAGTATGGATAATAGTGAAGGAGAGACTCGATATAGTAGATAGACTCACAAAATATCTTGTAATCCCTAATAGATGCTACATTTGTGAATCAAACATTGAAACAGTAGATCACCTATTTTTTAACTACCATTATGCAAGCAGGGTATGGCGTGTGATCATTCAAAATGTAGAATCGGAAATCTATAGAGAACATGGAGAGAGACAATCACATGGTGCATCAATCGCAACTATGGAACAATAGAGATCAAGAGAGTATTTTTGATTGCCTTTTCTTTCCTAGCATTGAATATTTAGGAAGATAAAAACAATCGGGCATTAAGAGATCAAGCGAATCATCCTAGAATCTTCATAGATAACCTATTCAAAGATATTAGGGCTCATATAGTGTTTTCATATTGCAAAAACTCGAGTTGAATCAAATCAATAATAACAGATTCATCTCAAGCAATATTGGGCAAGTGAATAGAGTGTGAATGATGGTACTGAAAAATTATATTAGGAAAATTTTCAGAAAAAACTAGAGGAGGTACTAACAATTCCATTTAAAATTTAGTATTCTTAGATAAAAAATTTCCTAAACATATAATTTAGTAGTACAATAATTCATTACAATTGTACCCGATAATAACTATTAAATAGATAAATGAAGAACACATAATTCAATAAAGTTCGTCTAAAAAATAATACAAATAAAATATTGCAAAAAAGAGAGAAAATTTTTGTCTTAAAAAAAGATAGACTGAGATGAACAAAAGAAAAGGGCTTATTTCATAAAGAAAGCAACCTCCCGAGATTTTCTTTGATTACAAAGAAAAAAATAGTCAAAATAAAACAAACATTCGACTATCGCGTGACTTTACGGTACACAGCTCCTTGCTTGTCTTGGTGAAGACGATGTAGAACTGGTAATGGAGGTTTTTGCAGTATATGAACGCATGGATTGGCTAGGCTTGCAAGGGTAGCCAAGATATTCGCACATTGGTTCCCTTTATGATGTACGTGTTGAATTTGCACCTCCCAATCTCTTTGAATTAATCCGCGGGTACTTGTCAACAAAAAATTATTTCTGTCAGTCTCTAAATAGGAAAATAATAGAAGATTAATGACTTCTAAAGAGTCCACTTCGAACATAATACGACAACCTCCCGAAATTTGTTTACAATTGCGGGATGAGCTACAAGCGTTTACAATTCAACATTACAATAGCTTCCCCTGTCTATTAAACAAAAGACAAATGGAGCATCTGTTGAATCACACATGGCTTTAATTCCTTAATATCTAACAGAAAATGTCGAGCCCAAGTGCTTCTTCTTAAACGTTAACCTTGTTTTATTTTGGTGTCCTAAGGGGCTGTTAATATAATTATTTTTATTTATCAAAGAAATGATAAAAATATCTTAAAGATAAAATATATGTTTGACGAATTTTGTAATCATAAATGTATTAAGTAAAAAAATAAATAATGTATAATCGTCTTTTCAACAGCCTTTTTGTTATCAACAATTCACGTCTCTTTCTATCCAGTACACGGTCAGAGGTACACACTGAAGCGCACACAGATAGACTCTCCTTACTTTCCTTCCAAATGACTGGAACCGTTCTTGTGTTTCATGTGCCCATTCACCACCTCTGGAGCGTCTCTCGTGGCATTTCCTCTTCCTTGTCGCTGCTTCTCTGAACTCAAACCAGGCGAGTCGTTTATGGACGTCTACGAGGCTTGGCCACGGCCCCACCTCCATCTTCTCAATTCACGCCCACCCACTTGCCTTCTTGGTTCCGAGAGGTTGTTCTCACCTTCACTTCACTGTGCGTTGGTTGATATGTGCGTATCTTAACTTGAATATGTATGTTTGAACATGAACTTAAATTGGTATTTGTATGTTTGAACATGAACTTAAATTGGTATTTGTACCTTCTCTCAATTTCCATAGCTTTTGGTGCTAGGTACATGTTGTAGCTTCCGCTCTTTTTTTTTTTCTCCCTCCCCCCTCTGTGCACCCTAACTTATATTGTTTAAGACAGATGTTCCATGGAAGTGATGTTTGCTGTGCGGGAAAGTAATAAGTTGCTTGTCACTTTTCATGAGTGACTATATACTTGACAATATGTTGGATGGTGAAGAATTTCAATTTAAATACAGTATAAATGTTTATGGTTTAGAAACTTTAACTATTTATCTGGCTTATGAAACACTGCTGTTGAAACAGGTATGTATGCCATCGGTTGCCCCATGGAAATGTTTCTAAGTTAGCTCTATGCTTAGGAAATCACAATTCTTACTCGAGCAGTGTAATGTCGACTAATAAAGGTGATCTCTTAGCTCCCTCTCCACACCTTTCATTGTCTCTCCAACTTTGCCTATGCTTTTAAATTCCTCTCCTCCTTTCATTTATATACTTCCTGTCTCCGTTTAAATCTTCAGCTGGGCATGCAGTTCATGGATATGGTCCTAAGTTGGATATTTGTAGGTTTAGGATTTGTTTCCTTCTGCTTTCTTTTTTCATATTTTAGGGATTTCAGAATTCAATGTGAAAATATGACTTTGACTCCTATTTAAAACCTTTACCATCTTTGGCAATCATCCTAACATTTTAGGCGAATTAAGAATTAAACTAATGCAATGATTATAGAATTAGCTTGTTTTGGCTTGGAAGAAAATTCTTTTGAGGTTCATTCATAATAGGGACTTATTCAGTGCTAATGAATTCCGGTTCTCTCTAACTTTAGGTTTCTCTTAAGATGGCTATTCTCTGGCCCGCCATATCTCTTTCTTGTAACTACATTTTTGAAAGAATTAGAAGTATTTATGTTACCCTTTACTTTCCTGGATGTGCTAAAATTCATTACTACATGTCTTTTGGCTTAATCCTTTCACGAGGTAGTCTTTTTTTTTTTTTTTTAAAGAGTGGCTGATGGATCTATCACATTCTGTTTCTTAGGCTATTCAATTACTACTGGTAAGGGATCAAATGAGGTAGTTTGGACTGTAGATGCTGATTTGGGAGCTGGTCAGCTTCTCTACCTTTCTGGGGATCTACATGTTTTGGGAAACTGGCAACCAAAGATGGCTATTTTAATGTCTCGTACTGAAGATGGAAACTTGTGGAAAGCTGAAGTTGAGGTAATTCTTGATCTGAGAAGTGTGGATGCAAACTGGCTTGCATTAGTACTTCAAAATTACAATTAATTGAGATTTATTATGAGAAATACTTAGCATTTGCTTGTCAATTAACAGCTCCTTCATTGTGTAAATTTTTTTTCCCACTTGTTCTAACTGAAGAATGTTTCTGGATCTCATTTCATTTCATTTATGTACCATTTTGTGACTAACCAAAGCATACCCTGTGAAGTCTTTTTTTTTTCTCCAAATCTTTGACTACCAATTATAATGTTCTTTGTGTCAAATTGGGAACTAAGGATATTTTCAACATATCAAATATTTTGTCCAAGCCAAAGTTATGTTTAAGAGTGTGCATAGCCCCAGGATTGTAGGGTATTGAAGACTAAAGTAGGTGAAGTTATATTAATATTTTCCTTGTGGAGGTTGTAAGTTTTCCTCAACATCATTTACTGTTTTCAATTCAGTCTTGATGACTGAAATGACCTTTTTTGGGCTCTTTTGCACTAAACATCCAGCACTTGTTTTTGTTGATGATTTCTTTATCTGGTTGTTATCCTTGTGATTGGTATTGTTCAGGCCAACCTTCAACAAGGGGTTTATATTGTATGGAAGTATAGTTATACTTGTCTTAGTAAAAACTTATAGATTTCTGGATTCTCTCTTGGCATGAGATATCATCTCCTTTTCTATGAAAAGGAGGAATATAAACTATGAGGTTTGTTGTCCTTAAATTCTGCAAAGATTAATTGAGGAGGTTGTTCTTTTAGCAGCATTCTCAACTCTTAAGAGCTTCATGGATACTACTGTATCAACCCTTTACTTGATATTCACTGGAAAATGAAGCTAATTAGTAATCACCCTTTATTGATGACAGATACCTTCTGGTGTGAATTTCAAGTATAACTACTACATTAAAGATAAAATGAGTCCTTCAGCTGACATCACCTGGAGAACTGGACCTGAATTTTCATTATCTGTTCCTTCAAGTACCAAGCAAGATAAAAAAATCTCAGTTAGGGATTCCTGGAAGAAATTCCAGAGTGAATCTCCAGTTCATGTGTGGGGATCATGGATAGAGGAGACATATCCAACAGTGAAGCCTCTTGTTTCTGCTCCTTCCAAAGGTAATATTTCATATTTTCTGCCATTTCATGATACTTTTCACTCTAAATGTTTCTAAAGACTCAAATACTTCCAGTGCTTTGACAGATGGATGTGAGATTTTGCAGCACCTTGAAATTGATTCGGAAGACCCAAAGTCATATCTTAGTGATCTCAAAGGTCAAGATAAATTGTACTATGGCAAGGACAATGGTGGTAATGATACACTTGATGTCCCAAAATCATGGTCTTCTAAAATGGAGCAACCTGTGGAGGAACCTTGGTTTCTTATATCATCTATAGTTTTTCTTGTCTCTAAGGACAAGATGACACAGCATGTGGCCAAGAATAATGATAGTGCTGATGAGAGTGCAAAAGAAATAGAAATCTATTATCAACAATTACATGCTACAGATAAATTGTTGCCTGCATACGAGAGTCATCCGATTCCGAAGCGTGATTCTGTTTCCACTACAATTCTGATTAATTCTTCAATATGTACTATGCAAAGAATTGCTGTTTTAGAGGATGGGAAATTGGTTGAATTATTACTGGAGCCAGTAAAGAGTGATGTGCAATGTGATAGTGTGTATGTAGGAGTGGTCACAAAATTTGTCCCTCATATGGGTGGTGCATTTGTAAACATTGGGAGTTCAAGACCTAGTCTTATGGAGATAAAACAGAATAGGGAACCATTCATATTTCCTCCTTTTCGTCAAAGGACAAAGAAAGTGAAAATTAATGGATTACTACTTGGAACCTTGGAAGAACATATGCCTGCTAACAAAATTGAAGACATGCAGGATGATGTGGAAGCCAGTGAAGATATTGCTGACTCTATATCCAGGGATGATTTTCTACATTTTACTGTCACTGACCATGAGGAACATGACGTTGATGATGATGTTGATATTCTGGAAGTAAAACAGAGTGATAGTGGCATCACCGCTGAATATGGTGATGTGGAAGCTGATTATAGGACCTTTTTAGATGGAAAGCACAATCTGGGAAACAAAATCACAAATACTTGTTTTCCAGTTGAAACAGAAGCATCTAACAAGTATTTACTGCCTCGTCCTCAAGTTGTTAGGGGTTCTGAATATGTGTCAACTGATGAAAACAAGTGGGACCAAGTTTGTAAGGGCACAAAAATAATTGTACAAGTTGTCAAAGAGGGGTTAGGTACAAAAGGTCCTCAACTGACTGCTTATCCAAAGCTAAGAAGCAGATTCTGGGTTAGTTATGTTTGCAGATTAACAAGTCTCGTGAACTTTTCTGTCACTGAGTTGTGATTAGAGCTCTTGTTTTAGCTGTCTGAACCCTTAGCTCTGTCTTGCAGATATTGATTACACGTTATGACAAGATTGGTGTCTCCAAAAAGATTTCTGGAATTGAGCGCACACGCCTCAAAGTAATAGCAAAATCCTTGCAGCCCCCTGGTTTTGGTCTAACTGTAAGGACTGTTGCTGCTGGTCATTCTTTAGAAGAATTGCAGAAGGACCTAGAAGGCTTGCTTTCAACTTGGAAAAGTATAATAGAACATGCAATGTCTGCAGCTCTCGCTGCAGATGAAGGTGTGGAGGGAGCCATCCCTGTTATATTGCATAGGGCAATGGGTCAAACAGTCTCAGTTGTACAAGATTACTTTAATGAGAATGTAAGTGAAATGTTGTGGTGATCTTCTGCTGAACCTCATGTTTGTTTATTTGACAATCTAATGCATTTAAAAACTTGATGCATTAACTTTATCTGCTGATATTTGTTATTACCTTTGTGCAGGTTAAGAAACTGATAGTTGACTCTCCAAGGACATATCATGAGGTATGCCATTGGCCCTTTTTTGTGGAGGAATTTGTTTAGTGATTGGAAATATAGGCACATCAATTCATGCATTTATGTTTCTTAATTTGGCTTGCATTATTTAACTTCATGCACATTACTTATCTGCTTGACCGAATGAAATTGAGTCAAACAGTGAGTCAACGGATTTAGAGTTGTGCATTATAATGTCTCTGTGGTGATTTTGTAGCATATGGGCGTGTGCATGTCTGCTTTTAAATGTGAATAGGACTAAAACTTCAATGTGTATGATTAGAAGTTTATCATTTGTTTCTATATATTCTTTGATTATGCTGTTTCTTTTACTGCTACATCATAGAATTTATTTATGCAGATTGTTTAGGTGCTTTACCTTTTGCGCTCTCCTCTTCAGGTCACAAACTACCTTCAGGAACTTGCTCCTGATCTTTGTAATCGAGTTGAGTTATATGATAAAAGAGTCCCTCTTTTTAATGAATTCAATGTCGAGGAAGAGATTGATAGTATCCTAAGTAAAAGGTGAGGATTTGTACTGTTTGTTACATTTCTGTATGACAAATATCTTATTAGGCCTTTCACATCTTATTTATTGTTTATTTGTGGTAAAGACATCATGAAAGCCATCAAGAGGAGGCCTTTGAGCTTCTACCAAAGTGCTAAAATAATTGAAGGAGATCATATTTAAAGCTTTACATTTGGGTGGAATCAAACTTTACTTGCATTTTTGGATACTAGACTGTGCTTCAGTGTTTCCTTGGGATACTTCTATACTTCCATGCCAATCAGTTGTAGCTAAATAGGTTTTTCCTGAATGGTGTGAAGATTTTCTCTGACAGTTTATCTTTCAGAAAAGTCTTAAGAGAGTAGATGTTTTCAAGTAATGCTTAGAAAATGGCAACCACTGTAGAAATTTGGATCAACGTTGCCCCAGGAATCTAGAATTTTATTGTAATTGCTTTATGCTTTGAGGTATTGTTGGCATGAGCTGGTTGTTTACTGGTGGTAGTATTGCGTGCATGTTTTAAATGGAATTTTGATCCTATTTCTTGTCTGTCAGGGTTCCACTTGCCAATGGGGGTTCTCTTGTGATTGAACAAACGGAGGCATTAGTCTCGATTGATGTAAATGGAGGCCATGTGATGTTTGGTCAGGGAACTTCACAAGAGAAAGCTATTCTTGATGTAAATCTAGCTGCTGCAAAACAAGTATGTCCAATGAATCTGATTAGCAAAAGGAGAATGTATTGGGAATAGTTGATTAATTTTCTAGTTTGCCATGATCCTGGCTGGATAACTGGATTTTGACTCCTGAATATTTCACTTTTGCTATGCAGTAATTCATTTGCACTTGCCATTCAGTAACTCAATAGCATTGCTTTCAAATTTTCTGGAAAAAAAGAACAATGTGTTGCTCATTCGTGCTATTTAAGAACTTCTACAGTTATTCATTACCATTGCAATCAGAGTTTCTGTATAATTACTGTGCATTGACCAATGATCATTGATGTGAAGACCATTTGAAAAAAATAGACATTATATAGTGTTTCATTAGTGGACTTATGCATAGATTTTGAATTTGAAGGACAATTTATTTAGCTATTCTGCTAAAGATTTGATGTGCCAATGGCTTAATGGGAAATGTACATTTCAGATTGCAAGGGAGTTACGGTTGAGAGACATTGGTGGAATTATAGTTGTGGACTTCATAGATATGGGAGATGAATGTAAGCTAAAAGTTCTTGTTCTTTGAGCATTAATTTGTTTGGGTGAGTGGCCATGCGTACATCATCTTTCTGTAAGTCTGCACACAAATACTTTAGCACCCAGGCAAACAAAATTAGGAGAATTTGCTATAGACTGCTTCAGGTCAACTAACAGAGTTCCCCTAGATCATGTACTTCCCCTCTTCCAGAATCATTGTCTGAAAAGGTTTCCCTGGCAGAATGAAATGGGTTTTCTGGCATGGTAATAAATAGGCCAAAGATGTTATTCTCCTATTTTTTTGAAACTTGTAGTTAAGTATAGTTTGTATTTTACTATAACCATCTTACCTTTTCATTCTTTTTGCTGCTTTTTATGTTAGCAAATAAGAGATTGGTTTATGAAGAAATGAAGAGAGCTGTTGAGAGTGACCGGTCAACAGTAAAAGTCTCTGAGTTGTCAAAGCATGGGCTTATGGAAATAACAAGAAAGAGGGTATGTTGGTCTAATGTTAGCATTTATTCTCATCAATTTTAACGTCACAAATTTCACCAAAAGACATAGTACCAGGAAAATGTGCAAAGCTGAACTGTAACCAGTATATCTGACTGACTACTAGGGAAAAAATTGTGTAGGTAATTGTTGCTTGAGCAATGTTAATCAAAGTGAATTTACAAGATCAGTAAAGCCAGACTTATTATACTAAGATTAAGTGATGTAGGACGAGTAGAAGATATATCAAACTAATGGCTAAGACTCACATTATAAATTCTGGTTGCTAGACTTTGAGTTTTAGGTTTGTAATTTCAGTTTGTGTTGCTGAAATTTCAAGTTTGGAATAGCTGGAATTTTAAGATTTGATATGGCCAGAATTTAGGATTTTGGTTGTTGGAAATTCAAGTTAAAAGTGTGGGAATTTAGTGAGGTAAACAAGTAAAGGATCGTGAGGAACTAGTGATCACTGATAAGATATAAGAATCACTCTTCGAAGAAAGCATCTCACCTTCTTATTGAGAACTATGTTTGTGGAAAAAAAGATTCAGGAGCTTATTATCGAAGGGCTGGTGAATGTGCGTGCGCTGTGTGCACATACACTCACACACACACATAGAGATCTATATATAACTTCTTAGAACTCTTATTCTAGTAGCAAAGGGTTCTTAACTAAAATATCTAAAACAAAATTGAATCCTAATAAGAGTTCTATATTCTTAAATAAGTACTAAACAAATAAGATAACTTATCTAACTTATTACTATTCAAGCTATCATTTTTACTTCCACCTCAACTCATACTCTTCATTCCACCAAATTAAAGCTTGTAATTATTTCCCCTCTTTTTTTATTTCTTTTATAAAATCTAAGCTTACTCATATCATTATCTCATACTGGAATGTTGTTGGACAGGTTCGTCCTAGTGTGACTTTTATGATTAGTGAACCATGCACCTGCTGCCATGCAACTGGGAGAGTTGAAGCTCTGGAAACCTCATTTTCAAAGATTGAACAAGAAATTTGTCGTTTGCTTGTAAGTAAAAAGTTTACCACTCTCTCTATATGTCATATTATTCTTAAAGACCTCATTGCTCTGTGGGGCGTGACTGCCTCAAATTTCTATTGGTGGGTCAGGTTCAAGACTCAGGAAAAATCCATGCACACGAATTATATGGGTACCTATAAATAGTCCACTTCAAACATATCCCTTCACAAGAGCCATATCTCTTTGCAGTTACGGCAACCATTTATTTGTGCTGTAAAACAGGAATCTTCTGATCATTTTGTTGTATCTGTATGTTCTAGGCAATGATGGACCAGAAGGCAGACCCTGAAAATCCTAAGAGTTGGCCACGACTTATATTGAGGGTTGACCACCACATGTGCAGCTACTTAACTTCAGGGAAAAGAACTAGACTTGCAATATTGAGCAGCTCTCTTAAAGTTTGGATCCTATTAAAGGTATGACAAATGAACCACTGCAATCTATATTTTGTATATTGAAATTCTATGCATGTGTTGGGTTTGAGGGTTTCTACAATTTTGTAGAAACACTTGTAACAAAGTAATGGAACTGTCTGTCAACATCCATATTTCCATCTCTTGAATCACGGAAAAGCTTCTGTAATTACTGAGAAACTGAGCAACTATTCTCAATTATCCTGAAGTGTCTTCTGTTTAGTTTTGATTAGTTTATGAATCACCCTGTTTTCTGATCCAAGAAGTCTTTCTTGATTTCCATTGGATGTTCTTAGTTTTCAGGAGTAATCAGAATATATGGAATAGCTGATGACCGTTTAGCTCTCATAGTATTTCATATAGGATTCTGCTTATTCCCATCACTCTAGGATATAATAACACGTTGAGAATTGGCAAGCAGTGTAACTTGCAGATAAACAGGTCTTTAAACCCATTATCTTCATCACCGTAATTAACGATTTCATATCATGTAAATAATGAGGTTGTTAGAATTACATCACATGTACACTATTACCAAAACTATAAAGAAAGGATGCCTTAGTTAACTTAATAAAGCTAAAATTAGTTAGTTCACTAGAAAAGAAAGAACTGTTTTTTCCTCTACATGTTTGTGAGAGGAGAGTAGTGTATCCTGTCACAACAGCTTGAAATGCAGAGTGGTTGGAGTAGTTAGGAGTGGACGTTTGACTACAATCCACCTGATTAAACATGGTCCGTCCCTTGATCAACTGTCTGTTGTGTTGAAATGAGTTTTTGTCTAGAGATCAGTTTCACTTTGATTGTGAACTCACATTTATGTTGAGTTTCCAGAATCATCGACAGTACAGAATAGAATTTCAGACACGCTTAACAAGACATATATATCATTTTATGTTATGTCACTGTTATGCGGATCTGGATGGAAAGAAACAGAATTCAGGGTTGAATTAATCAATTACAAGGAACCCATTTAGTCAAATAGAATCTGGATGTTCAGTTGTCTTCTTCCTTTATTTTTAAAAAAATAGAATCTGGATGCCAAAATATTGCTTCCCTCAAGCATATATTATTGATTAACCTCATATATAAGGACTTTATCTTCGAGATTTGCTCTTATATATTTATCTTTCAATTATCAAAATGGGGAAATAGAGCAGCTCATATGCCCTATCCAACATGTCCCAAGATTCCTACAATATTTTATAATCTTATGGATTTTTTCATCTTGTTCACTATTGCAGCATAATATTTGAATATTTCTCTCTGATTTGCTAATTTTACAATAGAATGCGAGTATGGGATCTCTGCACGTTTAGCTATGATTTTCTCTTATTTAACGATGGTCCTGAGCGTCCATGGTGCTACTTGTTCTTTGTTTTAGCAATTTGCAAAATCCACAGAGGGTTGCTCTTGAACGTTTCAGGTTGCTAGAGGCTTCATTAGAGGTGCATTTGAGGTAAAACCATTTACAGATGGCAAAGCAAACAAAAACCAACACAAGGCAGCTATAGCTGTTTTACGGCAAGCAGAGACAGGAACATCCAATTCTGGGAGAAAAGTAACCATTGTACCTGTCAAAAGAAGAAAAGCTAGTGGCAAATGAAGTTCCCATGTGAATCTTGCTCCTTGTACAAACATTCAATGTTTCTTCCTTTCATTTTTGGCCTTTACAACTGGGGAGAAGCTAGAGGAAGAAAGGCTTATGGGCGGATTAGGTTGACAGTGATGTTTGTAAAGGTTT
The DNA here is from genome assembly GCA_027479065.1 of Erythroxylum brevipes. Lineage (NCBI taxonomy): Eukaryota > Viridiplantae > Streptophyta > Magnoliopsida > Malpighiales > Erythroxylaceae > Erythroxylum > Erythroxylum brevipes. The sequence goes on from JANIHY010000009.1 coordinate 13,436,907, forward strand.
AGGTTGCAAAATGTAAACCAAGATGAGCTCCATTGTACTAATTCAATTAATATTGCTGAAATCAATTTTTTTTTCATTAATCATAACCCTTGAATTTTATGAGTCATTTTTTATATGCTAAGTTGACAACATTACAACAACTTGATCATTTTAATACTTTACAAAGAAATCCTATTTATAGGGTTGAAGGTTATCTGAATATAGTACGAAGAGCAATTTTAGTTCATGCTTATTCATTCTACCAAATCATAGTTACTTATATCATGGTGCTTCCTATCTCATTTTCCTATTTTCTTCAAATTTTACCTAAAAATTAAAATTTAGAGGTAGGAAGTGTTCAACATATTAATTAATTGATTTATTGATTCATCATATTTACATATTACTACTTATATTTATCTAATATATTACTAATTATTTAAAAAATTATTTTTAATTAATTAATGAAATAAAATAATCAATTTCTCCAATTTTATTTATAATTTTAAACTTCATTAATATAATAAAATTAATAAATATATTTTTTTAATTAAAATAAATTAGTAAGCAATATTGATTATTAATTTGTTGTCTTAATACATATTGATGAGTTCTCCATGTATTTTTATATTATTATCAATGCTTATGAACCATTGTAGTCATGTGGAGAAGCAGAATATATCGTAGTGGTCAAATTATTAATATAAATTAATATAATAGATTAGTTTTAAAAAATCTATTATATTGATATAATATAATATCATGCCCTAATTTTTATTTATGACTTTTCGTTATCTCTTTCTTTGGTAGGAAAAGTATAATCTCATCATCATCATCATCATCATCATCATACCCCGAAGTCTTGTAGGAAAGCGAGGTCTGGGAGGGGTCCGATAATACGCAGCCTTATACATAATAGAGAGGCTGTTTCTAGTAGATCCATATGCAGATGTAACAAAATAATAATAATGCAAGTTAAAAGAGTAAGTACGAAAACTGGTAGTATATATCAAACAAAGAAACTAATATCACAAAAAAAGACATGAGCAAAAATTTTCAAAAAACCTATAAAACGTCCAAGCAGAATAGATTGATCAGTCAATACCATATCCGAAAAGAGGAGGCCGTAGAGAAGGAGAAGGAAGAGAGAGTGAGAGCGGAGAGTAACTTTTACATACCTCTTGTTCAATCCTAAAAAGTAATCGCCTATTTACCTACCGTCAAAGAAGAGTGCATAACTTTTATGAAGAAAAGAGCAAGAGGATTGGTAGAGATCTGGTGCTCCTTCATCATCATCATCCGTGTCCAACTTTTTGGTGCCCGTTGCTCTACTATCATTATGAAAAACATAAAAGAAAAAGGCAACAACTTGGATGCCTTGTGAATCCATACAGACGACTTATATCCATTTTAGAATCCTTTTGGCCTCAACAAATGACTTAATCGGTAAAAACATGAAACTTCAATTATAAACCCAGCCGTGTAAAAGAAACAAAGACCAAAATGAAAACAAGTCTGGCATCATTTTCAACAATTTCCAGAAGAAACTAACGAACACACAAGTTATTTTCATTTATCCATTGAATTCATCTCAGAATGCTCCAATAAAAAATTAAGAAAGCGATCAAAATCAACTCCACAAGAAAAAACTTTCAAAGAATGTCATAAGAGATCGTCACAAATCAATCATAACAGCTAGAATGTGACAAATAAGCATGATAAGGGTAAATTAAGCTGCAGAGTTAGAAACAAAGAAATACAATATAAAAATTGCCCAAAATATCATCAAGGCATCTTTAACTAGTAATATCTAACAACATGGACAAATGAATCATTATCATCTCAAAAATAAGCAAGAAAGGATAATTGAACTACTCCAATAAACCATCATTTGATAGAATGGAAACTTAAATCCAACATTAATGTTGAAACAAAGAGATAATAAACAATGGAAACTCAAAAGAACTGCTACCAATGCCAATATTTTCGTTTAAGTGAAGATAAACTCTTTGGACATCTTTTTCATAGTAAAAAGGAACCATCATAGATTAAACTTATAATTTATTTGTCAAATCAATGATCACACCACTTAATATAACTAAAAAATTTCCTTTCTTTTGTCACACACATAAATGCACTCAAATTTATACCATAACTCAAAATTCGAGTTAGTTTACCTTTCTAATGATAAAGTTTAACCTAATTTACATGGTATTAATATAGATGACAATTGAGTTCCGGTCTGATTTTGTCCGAGGCCTTAGCCTATTATGCCCAAATAAGTTCTAAAAATACCTGGCTATCCTACTCGTAAGTGTATGAGGTAATTATATAGTGATTGCCCAGGGTCGTCTCTCACGGAGATAAAATTGGTTCACTTAAATTAACCTTGAACAAAAATAAAAACAGTTGCAATTCTAAATACTCTATCCAGATTCGTTAAGTTAAGGCTTTAAAAAAATAACAAAATTAAACTGAAAAGTATAATGATTCAATCGGAAGCAAAGAAGAATAGATTAATCGAAATGGAAAACTCTCGATAATTAATTTCATTAATTTAATCTCCTATGCATGATTAAGGGACATGATTGGATATTTGTCTTACTAAAATTAACAGTTAAGTTCTAAATCAACTCAAATAATGAACTAATCTGACTTTAGTATTCAACAAGTTATTATCCAAATTAATTATGAAAATCTGACAATTAATTATCACTTAAGTTAATATATTTCTAGTTCTTAACCTAAGTATCCATAGTTTCTCATTCTGCATTAAACTTCTCCTCTTTGTCCTTCATTTAATACTAAAAATGATTCAAAGTTTGGTCATTCTATTACGTCCCTTTAACTAGATGCCATAGAAATAAATAAGACAAGAAATCCGTAACTCAATTATGCATAGTCAACTAAAATAGCTACATTTAATTTTCAAGGAAAAGAGATCAACCCATTATAGCATAAACACAGTTCATCATCTCCATACACTTCAGTCCCATGTTAATGTCAGTAGAAGTATTAAAGCAATAAAATAGTGAATACTAAATGAACTATGAAAAGATAACAAAATAATAATCGGTTAAGCTGACAAAGTAGCAAGTTCAGTAACTAAACGAGAAACAGAGCAAAGAATGAATAGAATAAACAAACAAGGACCGGGTTGTTAAGTCAAAATGACATTACGATTAATTTTGATAAAAAACAAATAATGAGACGGAAGCGAAAGCAAAGTAAGACGGAAGAAAAATGAGACGAAAACAAAAGCAAAATGAGACGGAGCGAAAATGAGAAGGAAGCAAAAGCAAAATGAGATGGAGCGAAAATGAGACGGAAGCTAAAACAAAATGAGACAGAAGCAATATGAGACGAAGTGAAGTCGAAAAGAAGACGGAAGAAAATGAGACGAAGCGAAGCCGAAAAGAAGGCGAAGAAAATGAGATGAAGAAACAACTCAGTTTGAGTTAGTTACAGAACTCAACTGAATAACCGTTTTTTTAAAGATCAAGAATCAAGAAGAAAGAAGCAGTTGAAGATGAAGACTATAAATATGAGTCGAAGTCGAAGATTGTAAAAGTTAGCAATTCTAGTTAGCAATTTGAGTTAGCCATTTGTGTTATTGATTTTTGTTAGCTAAACATTGTATTGTGCGAAAACACGAGAGCTATATTTTCTGTAACAAAGCTCGCAATATCTTTCTGTAAGAAAGAAGAATAGTTGAGAGCTTGAAGAGGCTAAGTGAGAAAAAGAATACTTACTGTAAGAGACCTGAAGAAGCTCGATGAAAAGAATAGAAGGGTTTGCAGCTGCTCCTGTGACACTAAGGTGTCTTTTGATATTGACACTTCGATGTCTCTTGTCACTGAGACATAAGTCTCTCCTGTTCTATGATACCAATCATAGGTATCTTCTATTCTGGTCCCATTACCCACTTCTGTAAAAAAGATTAGCAGGCTAATTTGTTTTGTATTCTAAAACATGTTCAGTTTTGATACAAAGAAGTTCTAATCTGATACAAGATAAGCCCTGATTTGATACAAAGCGTATTTTGATCTAATACAAGTCATATTTTTTATTTGAAAGATTATATCCTGTTCTGACATTGAATTCTAATACTTGTACATTCTGTTTTGATATTTATGAGTTTTGTTCTGATGCAAGAATGTTTTGTATTGATGAATCATATTTTGTTATGAAACATAATGTTTGCATTACTCTTTAATATGAACAATTAAAGATTGTTGTGATATGATCTAAGTCTGTATATATGAATGTTAGATGATTGTTGGAAACAGTTGCCATTATGCATTATGTGTAGCTGCCATGACATTTAATATAGACATCAAGGAGGTTGGTGGATATTGTGTTACCAATAGCTTCAAAACTAAATTGGGATTATTAAGCATTTCATATTGAGAGAGGGGAGAAAGCAAGGAAGAAGTAACTTTGGCTCAATTTTGCCATAGATACTTCACCTAATTTGTTTCTTACAACCTTTGTAAAACCCCTAACCTTTCATTTCATTGAATAAAATTTTTTATATTTAGATTAATAGTAATTTTTGGGGATCCAACCTCGAAATATTGAAAAAAATTTCAAAATATTTAAATATCTAGAATAAGTATTAAAGTTTAATGATGCTAAAATGGATCGAAAATAAGACCGATTGGATGGATTTCAGGAGTTTCGAAAGTTTAGGACTAAAATGTCCTTTTTGGAAAATAATGAGTATTGATGATTTTAAACTCATTCAAAAAACATTTAAAGCATCTAATCATTAAGTATTGACCCTAATTAGAGTATTTCATGGTCAATTTGATAATAAGATGACTATAAAATAATTTCGGAACTTAATTCGATTAGTTAGTGAATTAAACTCATTAAAGGGTCTTTTTACATCGTGATAGTGGATTAATGAGTCATCAAAGATGACCAATTAAAGAGTGATATGTGTAATGCACTAAAGGAGTATAAAAAGCAAAAGGAAAGACAAATTGCTTCACTTTGGAGAGTGATAACTGTGAGAGTCCAAAACCAAAAAGAAAAGGAGAGAGTCAAAGATGGGTTTTGATCAAGAAGAATGAGAAGAAGGAAGCTACTATATGAGACTCCATATTCATTATTATTTGTTTTGATCGAGTGCCTTTTAGACCCATTAGGTTCAGTTAAATACAGAAATCACATAGCAAAGCTCTATGTGTAGAATTATGAGCTTAAAGCTCTTTTAGACTGGCTATTCTGATCATAATGCCTTTATCTGAACATGCCATGCATAGCATTTAGTTTTAATGCACAGACAGAATCTCATATTCATTAGACCTCAGTCTAGCATTCAACTTCATTAAGTATACAGATATCATTTATAATTCATATAAACATAACACTTCCAATACATTCCCAAATATCAAACTCCTCGGACCATTAAAGTCTAGAATTCACAAACAAATCGCAAATAGTTCAATAATTGGAAGTTAAACAAAATAAATCAATCCTAGGAAGGACATATTGGTTGACTCACAGTACGCTCCAATTTATGCTATTGCCTGGATGATCCGGCAATGTCTAAATGATGTCCAACTTGAGCGTCTAAAATCTTACAATTCACATATAATTTACATTACAAAGTTGATCAATTAAACACTTATTCTTTTGTGCATATATATACATATGTCATGTTCAATGTATGGCCAATGACTATTCCGGGTATGTTTCCTTTATTTATAACTTAACTCATGATTATTCATATTTCAAAACTCATATATGTCTAATTTGAACTTAGGTTTACACCTTAATAATACAAATTTATTCTAAGTTTATCACTCAATCATACACTAAAGTTCATAGCTCAATATACTTGATTATTATATCATCATCAATCAATCATTACCAATCCTTTATTAATAAATTCATATGACCATGAATTTTTTTGGAGAGGAAAGATAATGTGTGAGGAGCTTGTGGTTCAAATTTCAAGTTAACCGAAGGTCCAAAGAAGAAGTTATAGTCAAAAGAATGAAGGGTATTCTTCACTGTCACGATTGTGGTTGTGAACAATTGTGCACTTCCAATTGATCCTCCTCTATCACGATCGTGCTTGTGCATGATTGTGCAACCCTCTAATGTTTCCTTTCTGTCATGATCGTGCTTATCGTGCACTACCTTTTATTCAAATATCATTATAGTTTTTCTTAAAATAGACTTTCAGGTCAACTTTGCATGGCTATTTTGACAAAGAAAATGAAGTAATTAGGCACTAAATTCTTCTAAAAATTTTTCTTATGTCTTAAGTTTCTAATGAGCTAAATTTCAAACAATTTGGTTCAGTATTCTGCAAGTTATACACAAAATTCTACAGAATGTTCTCAAGCAGTGATAAAATCCAAAAACTCAATTTCAAGCCATCTTTTAAAACTCTTAAAGACAGAATTAAAATTAGATTCCTTCATGAAAAATCTATCCATATGTATATATTTAATATAAACTTAAAATCATCCCATTTAGATATCTAAAAATCAAATTAGAGCCAAAAAATCGATGAATGTTCAACGAAAACACTATAACTAACATATTCCAGCAATTCTTCTTTCATTTTTCCAGTTTTTTTACACTTTATACCAAAATTAAAATAACCTCTTTATAGTTCATCAATTATACCTCTATTAAGCCTGAATCATACTCCAATTCCTCATCAATAACATCTCCTATTCCAGTTCAAAATTATTCAATTAACAGCTCACAAATCCTAGTCTTTCATGCATCAAAAATCAAACCAGAAACTATAGGATTCATTTCATTCCAATTCAAGCATGATTCTTATACTACTAAGCATGCCATAAAGATCATACTGCTACTTACTTATTAGGCTAACAATTCAGCTCAAAACTCCGAATTATACTAGTCCTCTAAACAGGCAAAATTCATCACAAACTTAAGGTGAAAATAGGTTGATTTTGGATAGCAATATGAAGACCACTTTGAACAGATTTGTTGGATATTTTGTGAGGAATTAAAATCTAACTTTTATGTAGTGATTTGAGCTAGGTTTTAACCACAATTCAAAGAGAAGAAGGATGCAATTTCGGTGAAGAAGGTGAAGAACAAAAAAGAATACTGTAGAACTTTCCTTCTTGTAACTTTCTTCACTAGGTGCTAGGTGTCTTAATTTGGCCAAGGCATTTGTCTTAAGGCATGTATGCCATGTATCAACCTAATATGTTGCCATTTATCCACACTTTAAGTTGCCATATGTCATTAATTAATTAGTCAATATGTCTCATTATAATTAATCCACATGTCACACAATAATTGGTCCATTTTTTATTTAATTACTAGTCCATTTGTCACTCATTTAACTATGCCAAATGTCACTCAATTATAGGCTAAATCATCCAAAAAATTCATGTATCAATTTATCCTACCACTTGGAATTTGTCCTAATCTAAATGTACATTTTAATCCATCAATTTCCCAACCCATAACATTAATTCCAATTTACCAATTGAAATCCAATCATTACCAAAATTCAAGACATATTAATTAATAATTCACATCAAGATCACTTAACATTTTTCATATCCTAGAATAAGTCAACTGAGTGCATTTGTTATCTTTGTAATGTGTACAAATATCAATTCGTGTACAAATGCTAACGTTATGCATGTATATGCAATACTTAATCTAGGGTTAAATGATAAGCAAGCTCTGAAAAATAGGATATCATATAAGCGATGCCAAACCAACTCTGTAATTTTATGCCTAAGGGTACCATATGGAAAAAAAGTTAGTAGTAGGCTATATCGAATAAGAAAGTTCATGACAATAATGATGCCGCCACAATTTACTTTTAAAGTAACTTGAGCAATTTTATTTCAGAAAACATATATGTTTTATATTGGTATTGTATCATAAGAAATGAAATGAATTTGTTTTAGGGAGGTTTAAATTATTAAATATCATTTGCATAGAAAAGTTAAAACTCACTGAGCTTGTTTAACTCACATTATACTTTTTGTTTCAAAATAAAACCTCCCAGGTGCACGTTTAGGGGATTCAGTAGTAGGGACTCCACCTCCCGAGTAGTCAACTTCGTCACATGTTGCTGTATAGGCATTTTTTTTCCTTGTAAATATTTTTAAGAACTATTGCATATCTTTGAATATGTTTTGGAACTATTGCATGTATATCATCATCATCATCATCCAGTTCGAAATTCCGCAATGAAGCAGGGTCTGGGAAGGTCCGATAGTACGCAGCCTTATCCCTAAATAGTAGAGAGGCTATTTTCGGTGGACCCACATGCAAATGAGACAATATATGAATGATGCATGTAACAGAAACAATTCATAAAACGTAAAATAAATGAAAATACAAGTAAAGGAGAAATAAAAGCATTAAATAGAAATAATAATAAAAATACCTTAATCTTAAGATATATATAAAATAAATGCAAATAATACTAATAATATTAATCGCAAATAATAATAATAATAATGTCAATAAATAAATAAATAATAATAGAATAGTAATATAATAGACTGAAGGAAAGTATTACCAGAGTTCCAACCGAAAGGTACGCGTAAAACTTACCATAACACTAATAAAATAAAAAATAAATAAAAAAATTACGTACTCAATAAATTAAAAATATACTTAATCATTAATATAATGAAAAAATAACATAAAAGAGATAAAGGCTAACAAATTGAATCAGTATCGATATAAAATCTTTTTTGCGCGACTTTGCTTATGACAAATAAGGTTGCAATGAAAGGCTTTGATACGTAAGTTAAATAAAAATACGAATACAGACAATATGAAATAAGGTTGCAAAGAAAGGTTTTGACACGTAAGTTAAAGAAAAATACGAATACAAAGAATATGACAATTTACATTCTTGAAATATAGATTGTCATATTCTAGATATGAAAAAGCAGCTCTATAGAAATATGTTATAATTTATAATATTGATCATACAACTTTAGAAATGAAAAGTGGAGGTGCATCAACGAATACCAAGTCAATCCATACTTCAAAGACTCTGTTAATTTACTCCAGTATGTTACCTTTTAAAAGCAAAAGATCTCCGGCTACTATCAAGTATGAATAGTAGAAATATACAGATATCCACACAAATGTCCTTGTCACAGGGAAATCATTCTTCCCTTGTTTACTTCGTCGATTATGTAATGCCCATTAAATGATAGAGGTCCATGTTTTGGTTGGATTAGGACATGGATCAACAAAGTCGCAAAGATTGTTTTTCTATGTCCTGAAAAGTAAAAAATATTTGTTCTAATTGGTTAGAAAAATTTTAGTAATAATTTCTTAATTTAGAATCGGATAAAGTTCACTTTTTAGAAATAAGGAGGGTTGTAGTGTTTGTTTGGTTAAACTTTTGGAGAGTAAATAAGTACTTTTTTTTACGTAAATTTTTTTTAAAAAAAATGAGTATTTGGTTGTAAAATAAAAAGATATTTTTTAATAGATATAGTTTTTTTAGCAACTAAAATACAGTATTTAAAAAAGCTTAATTTGGAGTTTAAAAAAAAAGAACTTTTTAAGGTAGATTTTTTAAATCAATTAATGAGCCTATTTTTTTAGTCTTTTTTACTCTTATATTTTACACATAATTTCCACAATACTCACAAACTTATCTTCACGTTTGTTTTGAGATTTATATAATATTATTTGACTTTTTATATGTTTTAATATTTATTTTTTATATTATTTTTACTTATATTATAGTCCATACGAAAGATTTAGTTAGATATATTTTTATTTATGTTTCATATGGTTTAAAATTATATA
>JANIHY010000009.1:13446786-13464497 GCA_027479065.1 Erythroxylum brevipes
ATATAGAGATATAAATTTTAAAAATATATATGAATGCTTTTATATTAAATGCATGAACATGTTTTAGCCTTTTTTAAATCATTTGATGTAACTGTTTCAAGTTATGAGTGGACTTGAAGTCCAAAATTTGTAGTTGAGAAGATGTGATTATAGAAGTGTTTTGAACTTTTACATGGATTTGGAAAATTTTGTGGACGTCAAAACGCAGTGTTGTTTTATCAAAAATTTTAATAAAATGATTCATACTAAAAAGATTTACAAAAAAAAAACTCCACTGTTTATGTTCATGAATGTTAAGTTAAAGCTTTTCGATAAAAAGGGAAATAAGCTTAACTCTACGAGAATTTTCTAGTTGGATCAGATATCGACTAGAGGGTCACCATGTGATGTCAAGCAAGTTGCCTAGTCGTTTTAGGAGAGGGGCTTGTCAATCTTGGCTAGCTAGATTGAAGATGGAAGGAATGTTTACATTACAACATACAAATCAACTCGGCATATCCTTTTTTGATCCTTTAAAAAACAAGAATACAACTTATTTTCTTGATGAGTACAAGGACCTTTGGGTTGAGAACAATGACTGAGAACAAAACTTAGCAAAGGGGTTCTAGTCGAATTTGATGGTTATATGAGGATCTCCATCGATACTAAAGTCTTTCCTCAGAGAGAAAACAGCATATTGAGACACTTATAATGATCTCGTCGATGACTGATAAAGATGGTATCAATACTTTCAAAACATCTGCCACTTAATACTTACACATGAAGTTTTGTCACATGAATTAGTCTTCGAGCATAAAGATGAAAAGTTACACGAGAGAGAAATATTCGTGAAGAAGAAGGAGGAAGGAAATACGAATCTTTTTCTTCAGGTTTGTCAATGACATACATAGCCTGTTACAACAGCTATTTAACTTCCTATAAAGGTTTATGGTGACCTGCGTTACCATCTTATATATGGTCTTACACTTTCTGTGGATACAATCCTTTCTTACCACTGTTACAAACTTAATTATATAGGGGTAGATATTATTTTTTGGTGTGTTCGTCGCATACCAACAAGAGTGTGTACTTTGGTAAAGGCTTCCAAAGATTTACTTGAGAAAATTCCCATTATGAGAATGGATGAAAGGGGAAATCTTTCTGAGGATAGGGTAATTGTCACCTACAATTGGAAACCTGGAAGCTCTAAGCCGTAGTAATCATTGATCCCAACAAGAAATAAACTGACAACAAGGGTATACAGTGAATTGAACCAAGTAGAAAAGAAACAAATTTAGAAATGAACCATTATAATTTTGAGATAAAAATTGAAAAGAAGCAAACTTAGAAATGATACAACAACAATATGTTAGTAGCAATCTCACTGGGATGTAAGATCTGAGAAAGTTAAAAATTACGTAGCCTTATCCCTTATTAAGAAAGAGGTTATTTTCGATAGACTGACGGAGAAAAAAGATAAACAAAGATATGTCTTTGAGAACTAAAACTTAAAAATGACAGATTTACAAAAAATTATTAGAATTACTCTATTCGACATAATTTAAAAGATCAAGAGGAATAAACTAGAAAATGTAAAGATAATTAGGTCTAGTAAATCTCCTCATTCTTCCTTAACTTTTAAGGTTAGAAATTATGTAGAAATAATTAGAAATAAAGTTAGAATGGTCATAAATTATAAAAAATAAATGATAATGCAGTATTTGAGGGGTACTTCTTATCTCACAAAGAAACATTAATAAACTTAACAAGAGGAAAACAAATCTCCTCTAAATTTGACGATAAGAGTAGATTTTGGTAGATAAAAATGAATAAAGATAGTATTCCATATATTGCTTTCTCTACTTCATAAGGTCATTAATAATGTCTTTATGTTTAGAAAAATGGCCCATAAATATTTCAAAGAAAAATGAATAATATCTTTCAGTATCATAATTTTATACATGTTTTTGTGGATGATGTTTTAAAAGCCAGTGATAATATTGCTCAACATATTATACATCTCAATAAGTTTGCAGGTTTTTGTGAACAATAGGGCATAACTCTCTCTAAGAAAAAAGCTAAGATATGTTAGGACTAAAATAGAATTCCTTAATATGGAGATAGATGGTAGAGGAGTTAAACTTCCACCTTGTATCTTCAAAAAAAATCCCACAATTTACTGTTAAGTTAATAGATAAAAAATAAGTTCAAATTTTTCTAAGGGTATTAAATTATACTTTAATTTTTTTTTCTAAATTTAGTGAAGATAAGAAAACTTTTTCTACGTTGTGCCCTTATGTTCTACTTTTCATTAACTATTTCGCATAACATGTTTATACTTGTTTCTTACCAGATTGAGACCAACATGTACATCCTAGAAATCGTTTGTTTGTTAACTTTAAACTTATCATCAGCATCACAAACATAAGTTTTGTAGCTATAGAACAATGTTTGACAAGCATCCTGAGACCTCTTCAGAGCAGTTGTTGTTTATCTCAGTTCATAAGCATCCGGTTACCTTGTCAAGGTAAAATTATCCTTGGTTGCCCTGCACTACACAATGATATAGACAGTTATTTGACGTCTGATAACCTGGATCATCTTTTATCGGGCAGGATTGATCACTTCTGGACATATGTTTCTGCTTGCTGTGTGTTTTACCAAGACAAAAATGAGACAATCAAGTTCGATTTCAGATGTATTAAGCAGCTGCTTGGGTTGTCACGCCAAAATGAGTGCCTTGAGGCATCTATGGTACAATTAAACACCAACAATGAACTGCCATTTATCTGTCAACTTGGAGCAATTGAAATCTTTCGCTCTTGCTTATACCAATTACAACAGTTCAGTACATGCTTTCTTACTATCAAAACTTCACTTTACAGGTAAGACTGCGGAAAGAAAAAAAGGAATGAACTGGTAAAATCTCAACCAACCTGTCTTACCTTTCAGAGCCCTATAAAACCTCAAGAGAAAATAATGGAAAAGATTCTCACCAATTAACAACAAAAACCTATGAGTTTAATGGGCTTTTAGGAAAGGAAAAAATGGGAAAAAGGCTAGAGACATGAAATGGAAAAATGGTAACACCATATGGCAACAGCAAGGGAAAGACCTGCACATGCCTACATCAAACTAACTTAAATTTTGTTATCAGTTACAGGCAAACTGCACCATTTATGCCCTCAACCCAAGCAAGTTGAAGATACTGTTGGCAAAAGTTTCCAGCCTCCTTTCTAAATTTATACACTCAAATCCGGCAGACAGTGCCATATTTTCTTGCAGTTCTTTCCTTCCAAACTTCTTCAAGTTCCAAAAAATGTCCCAAGATTGGACTCTCTCTGGATTAGAAAGGAGCTATCTTCAACCATAACCTCAATAATTACTTGGCCAGTTGACCTGCTGATGCTGAGGCTGCTGGTAGACATTAGAAGCAGGTCCAACCATATCAACTGCTCCAGCCATTGCTTGAGTCTGTTGCAGGAGTGGATGGACTGCTGCTGATGCCGTTGCTGCAGGGTGGTAGATACTGGCAAAGGTGCCATGGCCACTCTGTGTTGGGGTAAAAGCCACATGCTGACCCTGAGGAGGAAGGTTGTAGAAAGAACTAGTGGGCAAGTTGGACATATCTCGGCCAGCAGCAGCTATCCATACAGCTGAACCCTCGCTCTGCTGGAAAGTGAATTTAGCGCTCTTGAGGGTCAATATTACTGTCTTTTTACTGGTAACTTAAAGTAATAAACTTGCATTTAAGGGTCAATATTACTGTCTTTTTACTGGTAACTTAAAGTAATAAACTTGCATTCAGAGTTAAATGTAAACGCTAACTTGACTTCTTGCTTTTTATTAACAAACCTTTCAAAGAAAAAATTTAAGATATCACGCAGAAAATGGTTCCAGTAATTATTCTAAAGTGTGCTATACACCAAGTCCGGCCAAATCACAACAGATCTCCAATTCACCATAAGCAAGTCCAGCCTAATCACAAAAAATCCCCAAGCCACCATGAACAAGGGCTGCATCGCTTAGAGCAACCATTGAACCTAAAATGTTGTGGGTGAGGCCCACAACATGGCTCAAATATTATTCTAACGTTTTTTATGAAAATTGGTCGCAGAAACAAAATACCAAAACAAATCACAGAAGTTAATGAGAAAACAAGACTGAATGACCAATCACTATGCACATTTTCTTGAAAACAGTTGGAAAATCTCTAAAACTGCAAGTCTACATATTTTTGTCTGACCAGTAGTGATTAAGCATGGACTCCATGCTCATTATACCGTATCTCCACAAATTTGAAAATCTAAAGACCATACATGAAAAACAAATCCATTCAAATCACTACTACAACTAACTATTAGCATCATATCAGTCAACTAAAATGCTGATTGCAAAACGTAGACTTATAAGCAGTGATAACCAAAAATAAATCAAAAGGCTGCAACAACTTATTTTGAAGCATTTTCCACAACCTAGCATCTTCTTTAACAAACATCATGACCTAATGATGTCCATTAATAACAGCCAAAAAATCAAAGAATCACAGATGATAGCAGCAAAACAAATACATCAAAGAAAACAAATCCTATGCAAGCAAAGATCCCCTTTAATTTAGCATAGTAAACATTTCAGGAGAAAGGAGATTTTAAAGAGTCATTGTAAAAGCCTACCTGCTGTCCAGTCATGTAGACATTGCTTTCCTTGAACTGGGATGCATTAAGATCCTCATTTGTTGTGGAGTTTCCTCCTGTTGATGCAGAACTGGGATTATAACCAGCCGGAGAGGATCCATAAGGCCCATAACCACTAGGCATTCCAAATTGGGTTGAATTTCCAGTATTGGTTCCAGGTTTATATTGTGGTAGTGAATACTTAACCCCTGTAGCAGCAGCCGTTGGTGGAGCTGGATATACACTGCCAGCTTGAGGCTGTTGAGGAAATGCACCATTGCTTAGAAATTGGTGGATGCCAGGTGGTGGAACATAGAATGGGGAGAAGAAATGGCCATATGAAATGTAGTTTGGAGGATAATGAGATATATGCAACCCAGTTGGGGGTCGGAATACGGGAACTGGTTGCTGAGTCACGGCTATGGAACTTTGCATGAGCCCAGCAGTTTGGGTCACCAGTGGAGTTTGACCTACTGTGGACAAAACCAGGGAATTCCCTGCCTGCAATAGATGTAATATAATATATAAGCATAACAATCAACAGCAAAGCTGAGTGTATTCATGCACCAGAGATTATGACCCAGTTAAATACAGATACATTTCATTCCTTTGCTCTAAATACATGGGGCAAATCCATGAACACAATAGCACATACAACAGTCATTGTCATATTTCCTAGTTATAATTGGTGTTTATGACATGGTGGACACTACTATTACAATATAAATCTTAGAGAATGTTCTTTCAGTTCAAATCTACACCTGAAAGGGTGTGCTTCTTTTTCTTTTCATTGTTATCCACAGTATTAATATTAGCGTATATTTCCACATCAAATTCTAGATAAAGTAATTTGCTTGGACTCCATAGCAGATTATGTATATGACAGCACAAAAAACTGCTCTACGTGAGCACCAGGCAACCACAAGGACTGTTGCCTGTTATCAATTCTATAAGAACTTAAGCTTTTCTTCACAACATAAAAGGATTAATACAAAGCAACAGAACCTAGAACTGCAGTGTGTCCATAGGCATTATCCAAATCACAGATGAGATCACCAGCGTCAAGTCACTAGCAAAATATTAGCAATACTGTGATCTGGTCGTGACAGGACATGTTTACCAATCTAGATAATGTCAAAGCTGAGGCAATATGTATAAATGCTGCACGTGGAAAACTTGATTTCTTTCATATAATAACGTTAACATACACCCTTTCTTAAAACAATATGTGAAGGCCCAAAGTTTAGTTTGGAACAATTTACCAGGTTTATTTGGCATAGACAAGGACCTTCTAATCATGGAATCTCTACCTCATTCTCCCCAAAAATCAAATTTAAAGGGAGGGCCCGGTGAAAGCATTTGAAAACATAGGAGGCCAAAAGCAAACGAGAGAGTATATGGACCACAAAATCGCAACCCTAATATCTATTTAGTCTAACTGATATCCACATGATGGCGATTTAAAAAAACAACCTTAAGTCATTACTACACCAAAAGCAAGAATACCTTAATTATTCCTTTTATAAGATAAAAGTAACAACAAAATCTCGTATTTGGAAAACTGTGATATTGTTGACAGCAAACCATTTACACAACTGGAGTTGATGATTGATAAGTAGACAAGCACAGCAACAGTTCTGAGGAAACTGAAAGTATGTTTCATAAAATTTTGAGTATCCAATCAATAAAGAATTGTTTCCCAAGGAAGAAAAAAAAAAGAAATTTCAATCCCTCAATGATTAAATAAAAGAAAGATGAATACTAGTGAAACCTCTTGGGGAGACTGGGCAGTGTGTGGAGGTAATACAGCAACATTCCCATTGTATTTTGGAGCAATTCCAGGTGAAGGAAACGGAGAAACACGACCATCAGTCTCAGCACCAGAACGATAAAATTGAGCATAATAACTTGCAGGATCAAATGGTTGCTGGACCTAGACAAAGAAATGGGTAACATGATAACCATCATTTGGTTTTAGGTCTGAAAACAAAACGCATCTTGTTACAGCAACATTGCTTTGTCAAGTCATTCATACATATGCAAGTCCAAGAAATTTTCAATCGCAATAAAGAACACTGCTTCTAGAATTTGCAATTGCAGCTATCTGATAAACTTAATTATACTCTTTCCCCTATTTATTTGCTTTTCTTGATCAGCATTACATTATTGCCATAAGTAAAATTTATCTTCAGAAATCCTGAGGAGATTTATTCGTATCATTATCTATCCTATATAAGAATTGACTAGCCTATATCAGAATGGTTCAGGTATCCTATTTTAGATTGTTGATATTAGCTTGTTGTCCGACCATTACAAAGAGATGTGTTAGGACTCTGCCTTTAGAACACTAGGATTTATCTATATTATTGCTATAATATATATCGGTACAGTGTTCAACACTACCGAATAGTAGTATATCCTAACCAGAGCTGATGCTCCTTACTAACCAGAGCAGAAATGCTCCTCAGAAGGTATGAAGCCTTCGGTCACTATATTCTCACAAATATTCTCCTCTCCCTTTCCTCCCTCTTCTTTCCCCTCTTTATAACCTCCCTAGGTACATTATGTTATAACTAACTAGCCACCTCAACTGATACCTAAATCCTTCCTCTGGACTCTCTCTCTCTCTCCCGAAGATCCTAACAAGATGTTTGAAAGCATAGTTAATAGTAAGTCATTCTATTTTCTAATTTCCTCTTCAACAACAAAAAGGTAAATGTGTAACATCTGAGACATTATATAATGGATTTAAGTTTTGAAGGCTTACTACAAAGCTAGGAAGCCGAGAAACTTCACGCATTTGAGATTCTGAGTTTTCAAATGGTGCAATCTGACTACCTAACATTGGAGGCACCAAACCAAAGCTGTAGTTTGGAGAAGTATGAACCACTGAGTATTGATGCCCTCCAGAAAATAGTGCAGTTTCTGGCTTGGCCTCGTTGTAATCTGACACTGTATTGGATGGGACATCACTCTCAACAGAAAAATTTTCAGGTGCATGAGAAGGTGAATGAGGATGATTTGGATATGCTTCCTCCTCTGCAGTCATCAGTGCACTTTGTCTGTTGACTCAAAATAGATAAACAGAGCATTATGATAGTACAGTCAAGTATAAAATAGATAAGAGACAAGTCAGTAACATCCTGACTAACATAATCAACTGTTGCAGGTCGTCAAAAACTTAATATTCTACACCTAAAAGACCTAGGACTTCTCAGCAAATTATTCACAGATATCTTGGACTATGGAACATATATAAAAGAGAATAACATATTCAATCCAACAGTAATGGAAAGATCCTGCTTGAACACATTGACATCTTCACAAGTGTTTGGTATATAACTCCTAGTTGGAAGGATTAGGAACAGATTCTTATTTCTATTGATAGCCACATGTGTAAACTAGAAGTTGGGTGAAAGAGATTTACTGACTACGGAACCAAGTTATTGTGGATATATCTTAATAAATCTGTCATGAAGATTTATTTAATTTATCCACTTATCTCTACGAACAACACATGTTAATGTTAATCAAAAATAGGTAAACAAGTTTCATTGATAAACCTATTAATTCAAGTAAACAAAAAAAAAAGGAGAGTTAAAATACTCTAATAGAGTAAAATAGAAAAAAAAAAGAATTTTCTGATTAAATATGAAAACTAATAAACTCAAAATGATTAAGAAAGGAAACAAATATAAACTTTCTAGAACACTAACCAAAAAGATTAATTTCACAAAGATCCCCTGCGGTTCAAATTCAGCCTCTAATGTCATTTTTGTTTTGAAATTAGAAAAATATACCTTTCTGTAAATATTATCAGTAAGTAAAGTTAAAATTTACATGTTTTTACAGAAAATAATTACATAATGATAGGGAAACACTCTGAATTTCAACATTACAATGACAGCTTGTTAAAAATTATATGGTAAAATATTGACAAAAAGTGTATGCTATGCTAACTATAAAACCACATGAAAATCTAAAGTTAACTTTTAACTACAAGATAGTTTCTGGAAAATAATGAAACCACAGAGGATCTCAATGCAATATATCCTAAAATTTATGGTTCTAATAAATTCTATTTTTCAAAACCCTATAAACTAATATTATCTACACACAAACACACACACGTCTAACTAGTTATAAGAAAAGTATCTGTCCAATTAAACTTAAAAACAGTAAAGTCTTAATAACCTGAAAATATGCCTTATATAATTCTTTGAAATAGAAAATATTGAGGAGAAGGAAGGAGAGTACATGAAAATTATCTTTATTCAGAGTAAAAGATGATAGCTTCTCTCAAAATCAAGAACTGGTGAATTTTTTTCCAAACTGGTATTGTATTTCCCTAAATTAAATCATGAAGATCATTAAAAATTTATAAAATTGAATGCATTTCCCTTAATAAACTTTTGAAAAATTCAATTGCTTATAAGTAAATTATGCCGTTGTCAAAGAAATATTCTCCCCCAGGTCCTACATTTGCAACCATAATTAGAAGGGTATAATACTATCCCATTCTCTAGGGTATTACTACTATACCAAGCATTACATTTAAGACTAGCGATGTTAGAGTAAAACACATCAGCACTTACCTTGTTGCCTGCTCCTCCGCATTTTCTTCGGTAATGTAGGAAGTTTCAGATTTAGGTGAAGAGCTCTTGTCACTCGCTGGTGCACTTATACCACTAGATGTTATTTCAAAAGTCCCATCAAAACTTCCGAAACTCAGCTTTGTTCTTTCAGATTCAGGAACATGGATGTGGTTTGGAATAATAACATGTTGACGTGGTGGGAGATGCAACATCTCCAGCTTCTTCTGCAGCTTATAAGTTGAGTCTTCTGAGTCAAGGATACCTGCTGTGGTCTGTGAGTTTCCACTCCCTTCAACAGGATTATTAGGCAGATCAGATGAGCCAACAGTTCCACTCCCTTGAGGCAAATTACATCCTGTTGGCTTGGGCTTCCATTCCTTGTTGGGGCCAGCTGTCAATAAACAGATGGACCAGTAAACATTTAGAGCACAAGCAACCAATCAGATCACTACTACTAGGTAAATAAGAAACCATAGGTGGGATACCTCCCTCCCAAACATCTTTTATCCTGCATTATTAGCTGCATCAACTTGCATCCAGAAGCATATGTCACAGGCACAAAACTTTTCTGAGCACTATAGGAAATAGCTTACAATATATATATATATATATATATACAAGGACAACCTAGTTCAAGATCCCATGTCCAAATTCAAAAGATAAAATATTTTATTTGCTAACATAAAAATTCTTCACTTTCAGTATACAGTTCAGAAAACCATATTATGTTAAGATTTTAGCTTCTATCAGGAAACAAAGTACCTAAGTCGGCAACTAGGGAAAAGAAACAAACAATTACAATGGGGATCATGATCAAGGATAAGAAACTCCATGTCCCTATACCCAGAAAGTTTCAACATCTTATTTAAATTTTAGCCTGAAGTAAACAAACTATTAAATTCCAAAAGATTTTTTAGGAAAACTGGATGGGTGTCAAAATCATAGTAAAAATAAAAATATGGGGTATATGTTCATCAATAATGTAGTAGTTTCAGAAGATAAAGAAGCATTGATACAAAGCCAATCCACATACCTCTCTGAGAGCCCACAATCTGTTGTGCTCTATTACTATAGTTAGATGAAGGTCTGCTACCAGAAGAGCCAGAATTCCCTGATGTGGATGAGGGTGGTGAAGTCTCACTGAGCTGACTTTTCCCAACTCCATGAGATTTACTTGATATCTTCCGTTGCAGGAAGGGGGCACCAATATCAAGAGCTGTAATCAGATATTCGAAAGAAAAAATCCCAGTAAATCACTAATCAAAATTGGCAAATCTTTCATTGCATAACCAAATCCCTGACCTGATTTCTCAGTAGGAACGACCGTGGTTGACTCACCAACAGTTCGATGACTTCCCACCTCACGTTTAATTGCACCAACTGCACCAGGGAGCCGCAAATCATTAGATGGCACTAGTACAGGATCTGATGGTGAGAAACAGACTGTAGCTGAAGAAGCTGGAGTCACAGGCACTAAGGAGTTACTGGAGCTTGTCATAGGCACCCCACAAGTTTCCTCAATTTCTAATCCTACAGTGATGGTGTTATCAGCTTGAAGCAGAGACATTGTATTCCTCAACTTATCAGCACCAATAGTTGGGGAAATCACTTCAGGATTTGCACCACCTCCTGCTGGTGAACTAGTTGAATTCACTGTACACTGGCTTTCAGAAGTTACAGTGGAGGAACCATTAGCCACTACATCAGTTGAGCTGCAAGGCAATCAAACAAATGTCATATCAAAACCCATAAACCCCCAAAAAAAATATAAACAAAAGCACAATACACTTGTAAATAGTTATACCTGGCTGCCTGAGTTGTTTCTTTAGATTTGTCATATGAAGCTGGCAACAAACAACCAGCGCCCTTCTCTGCAGTTTGGTTGTTTCCACTGTCCCTTCCAGTTCCAGAATTCTTACTGCCACTTGCATCTGGCAAACAGTCAAAGTCAGTATGCAGTTAGGATAGATCTTACTCATCAGGCAATTTGCATAAGCTCCATTAGCATGACTGACAAACTCCAGTATGTGTACATTATCAACAGCAAATACACCAGGGGATCAAACCAGTTCAAGTGAAATGACCAAATGCGTAACTGCTGAGGTCGCTTGAGGCTAGGCACACAGGGCAGGTAAGAATCCATGTGATGTCAAGCACACATCCTCAGAATAAAAAGTATCTGTAACTTCTGTAGGCCGATTTATAGAACAGAATAAAAGGCAGAAACTTAAATGCTTCATGATTTACAGGTTTAAATCACCATGTGACAAGATCATTGATTCATTATACAAAATTCACAACTTGGAGTAGGCTTTTATTTATATTTTCACTCTATGAAATGAAGTCGAGTTTTAGTCAGGGTCTCACTTTCATTGAACAATATGATTTGCTTCATCAAAACAACAACATTCATTACCAAGATAAGCATGCTTCAACTCACTCAAAAGATGCCTTAAGCCTGTATCGCTAAATAAAAGAGGATCACCCAGGGACTAGGGTTCATAAGCCAGTCCTACTCCAAGTAACATGGCTTCAGGCACTCTTTTAACAATATTGATTCACAACAAACCTCAGCAAAGTGGCATAGCCAACATGTTATACATGAGTCATACATTTAATTCTTTACAGAACACAGGAAATACATCAACATGATCAGAGCCTGTAAACAAGTGAAAGAAACTTTAGTTCATTCAGAATAGATATTAGAAGCTGTTTTATACCATGTGATGTGAAACGAGGTGGAAAATTCACCCGAAGACTCCTACCCCCACGTCCTTGGTTACCAGATTTCCATCGAATATCTCCAGACTCTTTGTTGCCCACATTCTGCATCACAACCAAGTTATCATCAAAACAATATAGCTCCAATCAGAATGTAACTTGCAATGACAAGTAAAATCTGCATGCCCATATATATTATTAAACATTTAAAATAAGAAGATGAGACAGAGTTTAAAAATGCAACTAAGCTAAACAGAGTTTAAAGATGCAACTAAGCTCTTCACCTCCCATACATGAAAAATCAAAAAGCCCAAATCTACATGTCCTAGCTGTTATTTCTGTCTCTAGAATATACTTTACATTCCTCATATAACTTTATCCATTTTATACCCCTCTAAGTCAGAACTACTTTTCACAAAAGGGGCAATAACCATTGATCACAAAACTTCTATTATTGACCGACAGAATTGAAATAAACTTGTTTGAATGTTTATGGTTGTTCAAAAAATGTACAAGCTTTCAAGCATAATTGCTACAAGAAAAATAAATTTGAAGATCCAAGTTATAATCTCCAAGCAACGACATTGACAAAACAAAGAAGTAACAAATAAAACCTTAAATCATGCTTGTAGAGCATAAAATCAAATAAAATGGTATAGAGAAGAAACAAATTCCATCTCTCTTTCGTGTTTTTTCTCCTGATTATATTGTCAGATTTGCTATCTTGTTTTTCTCATACTAGTTCAAGTTAATTCAATCCGTTTACTTATTAATAAGGTTTAAGCTCCAACAGTATTAAACAGGCATTTTGAGTATTATTACAATTCAGTTTTAAAACTATTTCCTCTCTGTTTTGTCTATTTGAGTTTATGCCCTAGAAAGGTTATTCCTAAGTCTTAATTGTTGGTTTCTTGCTGCATTGCATATGCACAGCAATCTGCTGACAGCTGAAAGATGTAATGATCACCATCTTAACTTGGTTACTGGACATTGGCAGATGAAACTTAAATTACACGGATAATGATGCTATTGCTACATCTCATTAACCACAAGAATGGACTTGAGAGCTGGAATAGCAATGCATGACATGAAAGGAAAATAATTGACACTTCCGAAGAAAACAAAGGAACCCACTCAACCACTCAACTACAATGGAGGAGCATCCCTATAGATGTTCCTGAAGAAGAATCTTACATCTTTTCTCTTGTCACGTTTTCTTTTGACCTCATGAAATGTATCTGCAAAGCAGCACAAATACTCGTTACCGTGTTTATTAGAAAAATTAAACAAAAACTCGGAATACAGCAGCCACAAACAACAATGTCAACCACTTTTCTCATTCCCTTCCTTGGTTCTTACTCCCATTTTGGGCAGTTCAATGGAGATTTCGCAAGAACTTTTTGTGAGATTATATATTACAAGACCAAAACAGGAAATTTTTAATTTTGAAATGCAGCAACAACAGTGTAAGAGATTGACGGGGGGAAACCCCAATTATTTGCGCAATTTCGATAATCTTATGCACCGAAATGATTTTGCCAGATCAAATTTCCCAAAAAAAAAAAAAAAAAGAGCAGAGGGGAAGGGAAAGCTTTCATTTCATATAAAAACGTCATGGATACACACACTGCCTCAAAATCTAAACTAAGCCCAACAGTCAGAATGAAAGAATTGACATGATTAAAAAGAAAGGAGGGAAAACTCATCAAAGCAAATTAACCCCACTTCAATCCAACCCTCACACACAACCAAATCTAACCGAATCACCAAGCTCGTCGAAATGATTCATCCAAGATCAAACCCACTCTCATGGTCTGTACAAAAATGAACTGGAAACGAAGAGCTGAACAGAAAACCAAAAAGCTAATAATTCCAACAAAATACCCTGAAAAAGAAGCTTTTGAGTGGTTTCATTTGGATCCATAGAACACTCCTTGAGCATTGCATAGATTTCTTCTTCGCTGTGATTGCCCGTGATCTCCTTTATGTTTTGGATCATCTTCCTGGTAGTGCTTGGAATTGAAAGCTTAGCCCCACTACCACTCATCTTCTTCACTCACTATCAAACCCCTCTTCCCGAAGCAAAATATAGGTGCGTTCCAGTCTGCTTAAAATTGTCTCTGTAAATGGAAGTCAGGGATAGACTACAAGGGTATATATAATGGGTAGTGAAAGCCTAAGAAAAAGAAGAGAGAGAGAGAGAGAGAGAGAGTTAATAGAAGTTGGATTGTGTTTTTGATGGGGTTTTCGGTGTTTTGAATTGATCTAAAGTGAGAGGAACAAGAAGAAAAAGGAAAGCAAAGGCAAGAGGCGGAGAGAGAGAAGAGAGAGAGAGAGAGAGACGGGGAATATGCACTGTGTGATTTTTTGTGCACTGTGTAGGGCTTTGTTAGTTTTTTCTCATTCATTATAGTTGTCTTAATTACTTCCTTTTCTTTTGATTCATTCACGTGGTATTTATATATATTTGCTGACTTTGGTTCCATCTTTGCTTACGTTAAGATAGTCTTATCTTATGCAAGAAGGCATATTATACTTATGCAAGAAGGCGTGTACTTTTGACCACAGATGTTACAAATGCTTCTTGTATTAAAAGTTCAAGACAAGCATTAAACATAGTTTCGAGACATAGGATGGTTGTTTTTATTTCTGTGTACAATTATGTGAAACCATCCATCCATTTGTTAACATCCGAAATTATTTATCTATTATTCCCTCTGATTTATAATAAGTGTCGTTTTAGAAAAATACGCGCTTATTAAGAAAGCTAATGAAATTATAGATATACCCTGTTAATTAAGATAAGAGAAAAATGAAAGGTTAATTTTGTCTTGAAATTGTGATCTGTATAATTAAGATGAGAGAGAAATGAAATGTTAATTTTGGAAGAAAAATTATAAATATGCATACAAAGTCATGAATAATACTTATTTTGAATAATTAAAATGTATCTAAATCGACACTTATTATGAATCACATGGAGTAGGATAGAATGGTATACGAAAATAGAAACGGAAGAATTGATTCCCATAATTTTGTGGATATAATTGGATTAGATTCACCTCTTTTTTTAAGAGA
Organism: Erythroxylum brevipes; assembly: GCA_027479065.1. Taxonomy (NCBI): domain Eukaryota; kingdom Viridiplantae; phylum Streptophyta; class Magnoliopsida; order Malpighiales; family Erythroxylaceae; genus Erythroxylum; species Erythroxylum brevipes. Next base: position 13,461,833 of record JANIHY010000009.1, read on the forward strand.
ACCATGTTGTTACTAAATTATTACTCCTATAAAAAATTTATGATTATTAACAAAGTTCTAAATTCTTTGAAATTTCACAATTATATCCCAAATCTTAAAAAATATAAATAAAACATATCAACTCCGACTTTAAATAATTCTAAGTTGATTGTGTTAATATGGCTTAAAATTATGAATAAAATATATTAATTTTAAATTTAAATAATTTGCCGTTTAATTTCATGACATATTTATTCTTATTTTTACGTGATAAATTGATATTTAAAAATTATAAATAAAACATGAAAATCTCTAAACAAAGCTTCTTCTTCTCCCACGTCCGGTTGAAAAGACTTTTCAGCTAATAGAGTCAATAAACACTGAATCAGGGCTTGCTATTTGGCAAGCTATGATCGGGTTGCTCTAAAAGTAAGAAATTATCACTTGGAATGATGGCAACAAAAAGATTTTCTCTAAGTAATTAATTTTAATACAACTAATTATAAATTTTTAGTCGAAATTTTACCAATTTAATTATGTTGACTTTTGATATATTTTCTTCTATTTGTATTCTACCTATAAAGTAATTAATAATCAATCATTTTCAAAAGATCTATTTGAAATAAAGTGAACAATATTATTTAATGATTTCATGAAATTATTTCAGTTTTAATTTGATCAATTACAATGCTAAATTTTAGAATTAGTACATAATAGTTTTACTTTAATATTTCAATATCTTTACTTGTTATATTTAGGTTTTGTAATGTATAACCTTATTACTAATTGCTATATTTTTTATCGTAATTCATAAAAATATATTTAAAATTTTATACTAATCAAATAAATGTCAATATCTTACAATAGCTTGTAGATTATTTTTTTGGTAAATCAAAAAAATTAAATAAATTAAAGGAAGTTATGTACAATGAAGAGATTGCCCAAGAAATCCCAAAATTGCAGGAACGTCCTAACCTGAGAACCCTAGGACTTTTACAACAATTGATCCTCGTTAAACTATCGTTAAACTATGTACTATCCTGTAGCACTCACATATACATATCTACTATCCATGATGACCTTAAAGGAGGTTCATCTTACCCAGCGACACAACTAATTACAGATAACCAAAATAAAGGAATAAATCAAAATATACAATTCTTTCCGCTTCAAAACCCAGGTATTCATGTCCACTTTAAAAGAGATTAAGCCTCTGAGTTGCATTTTTCCTTTTGGATCACTGTTATGCCTAACAACTAGTCTCATTTATGATATCTTCCTCTTTTTCCTTCAAATTCTCACCCTTCCTTTCGTTGAGTGAGTGCATTTTAGTATCAGATTGCAACAGAGAAAAAAACCAAGTAAAACCTACTGGTTGGGAAAGATGAACAAGTTCACCAAGAAGTTTGTATTCATCCATCCCTATAGGTTGATCTCTCTTGGGACCACCTGCTAGCCTTGCCATAATGATCTGGTCCACTCTTAGTGCATTGCAAATAACATCAGCAGTATATTTCATAGCAAAATTTCATGACATAAAGTCCTAAATGCCCATAGACGACACATCCTTACAAACACCTGCCTCCAAGTTAATGCCCTTTTTGGTATTTCAAGATTAATGGTCAACATTCACACCCTATAAATTACTAGAAACGCTACAAAACAGAATAGTTAGGAAAATAATCTCAACCAGTATTTACCTTTCCTTAGTGTTTGAGCTGAGAATTTCCATAACTTGTAAGACCACCCTGGTGTTCAAATTCCTCACTTCCATGACTTTTCCTTGGAAGGTTCGATGGTTTCTTTCAAACCAAAGGTTGTAAACAGTCACGGAAAGGATAATGAGGATAAGGTCGAGGTCAGAGTTTGGTGGTTTGATGGGTGATTAAACCAGTTTAAGATGACTTAAAGATTTGTTTGATTTGGCAATTGAATATGAAAGTGTTCTAGACAATGCTTCCATACTAATTTTAGTAAGCACACTCAAAGAACAAATGGTCGATAGACTCGTTAGCCAGGAAACACAAGGAGCAATGATTAGGGGCATATGAGAAGAGAAGATTATCCCTCGTTTGCAACTTATTAAGGAAGGCTAGCCATAGGATAAAAGCATATCTTTGGCTAGTTCTTTTATGCCATTCTAATTTGTACCAAGGGACACAAGGATTGGAAGTTCTCAATAAGGAGTAGGCCAAAGCATTTATGTATGATTTAGAAGGACTTGCTAGCCATTCCAATCTATCAGGTTTGGAGTGGTCTAGTTGATATGGTAAGGGCTCTAGGGATCATAAAGTTTGTAATGTGGCCTCCTGCCAATTCCACACATTACTCCTGATAATCTCCGCAACTTTAGCACTCATCGGTAATTCCAATCCATTGATCACTTTGGAAGTTAAGAGGTCCTTTAGAATACCCCTAGGATGCCAAGGGTCCTACCATAAAAAAGTAGACATCCCATTTCTTATCTTAAAATTGAACTAGTCCCAATAAGATTCCTCACGTGTAACAATTTCCTCCAGCTCCAAGAGTTGTTATGACTAGGATGAGCATTCCAAAATGTTTTCCTTCTAAGAATAACAGTATGTACCCATTTGATCCACAAAGCTTCACTACCATAAAAAAGTAGACATCCCATTTCTTATCTTAAAATTGAACTAGTCCCAATAAGATTCCTCACGTGTAACAA
>JANIHY010000009.1:13500902-13514405 GCA_027479065.1 Erythroxylum brevipes
TAGCCCTTAAACTTAATGAATAAACCATATGTTTATTCTAGGTCCAAATTAAATGACATTTCTCAAAACCAATCAAAATATATGTGCACAAAATATATGAGAAAATAGCAAACTAAATAAGAGTTCCATCGAATCAACAAATGTGCAACAAATTACATTATGGAATTAAGTCCCATTTGTACTACGTGATCCTTAAACTGCTTAGGCGGTAGGCCTTTAATTAAAGGATCCGTAATCATCAAATCAATGCTAATGTGCTCTATGACAACTTTTCTTTCCTTAACGCGTTATCTTATGGCTAAATACTTAATGTTAATATGCTTACTTCGACTTTCAATCTTGTTATTTTTAGCCATAAAGACAGCAACAGAGTTGTCACAATACAACCTTAATGGCTTAGAAATTGAATCAACAACTCTAAGCCCAGATATGAAACTCTTCAACCATACACCATGCGAGGTGGCCTCAAAACATGATACGAACTCTACCTCCATAGTGGAAGTAGCAATTAGGGTTTGCTTGGCACTTCTCCGAGATACAGCTCCACTAACTAGCATGAATATATAACTAGATGTTGATTTCCTTGAATCAATGCAGCCAGAAAAGTCTGAATCGGAGTATCCAACTACTTCCAAGTTCTTAGTTTGTCTGTACAAAAGCAGATTGTCCTTTGTGCCCTGAAGATATATCATAACCTTCTTTGCAGCTTTTCAGTAGTCAATACCTGGATTCTTCTGATATCTTCCTAACATTTCAACAGCATATGCAATGTCAGGTCGGGTGCAGACCTGAGCATACATAAAGCTTTCAACAGTTGAAGCGTATGAAATGTTCTTCATGTGTTCCCGCTCAAAGTCATTTTTCGAGTATTGATTCAAACTGAATCTATCACCCTTCTACACTTGGGCACAATCTTTCATCCGAAATCTCTCTAAAATTTTGTTGATATAAACCTCTTGAGACAAACCCAAAATGCCTCGAGATCTTTCTCTATGGATCTTAATGCTAATGACATAAGATGTCTCACCTATATCTTTTATATCAAAATTCCTTGAAAGAAATTGTTTCACCTCATATAGCAAATCCTTATCATTAGTTGCAAGCAAAATGTCATTCACATATAACACAAGAAAACACGTCTTACTTCCACTGACCTTCTGGTATAAACATTGATCCATTATATTCTCTTCAAAAATGAATGAAGTGATAACCTCATAAAATTTTAAATACCACTATCGGCAGGCGTGTTTTAACTCATATATGGATTTATTAAGCTTGCAGACTAAATGCTCACCATCACTAGAGGAGAATCCTTCATATTGTTTCATGTAAATCTCTTCCTCTAGTTCATCATTGGGGATCGTCGTTTTTACATCCATTTGGTGTAACTCAAGATCAAAATGAGCTACTAATACCATGATTACACGAAGATAATCTTTTTTAGATACAAGAGAAAATGTCTCCGTGTAGTCGATTCTTTCTCTCTGAGTGAACCCTTTGACAACAAATCTTGCTTTATGTCTCTCAATGTTGCCTCGTGAGTCTTTCTTTGTCTTAAATATCCATCTACATCTAATAGTTTTCACACCATTTGGCAACTCAACGAGATCCCAGACTTGATTAGATGCCATAAAATCCATCTCATCCTTCATAGCATTGTATCACAAGTCTGATTCCTTAGAACTTATGGCTTGCGAAGACGTTTCAGGATCATTTTTGACTCTAACGTTGTAATTCGACTCTTGTAGATACATTATATAATCACTAGCGATTGCTGACCTTCTAACCTTAATAGATCTCCTCAATTTTGTACCATCATCTTCACGAGGAACTTGTTGCTCAACCTATTGTTCAACTGGTTGCTCAACAATTTCTGGTTATTCCTCATTTACAACTTAGTCTACTGGAATAGTATTAAAAGCTTATGAAACTTCAGTAACTAGTTGTCCCACACCCGTTTGAATTTGAGGGGTGTGAATGACAATCAATCTATCACTTGAACCAGAGGGTTGAGCTTTATAATGGCCCATTTCAGAAATTATGTCTGAAAAATGACCACTCCCACTGATCAAGTCATTCTCAAGAAATTTTGCATTTCTTGATTCTATAATTCTAGTGTTGTGAGATGGACAATAGAATCTATACCCTTAGACCTTTCAGCATGTCCAATGAAATACCCACTAATGGTCCTTGGGTCTAGCTTATTCTCCTGTGGGTTGTAAATTCTCACTTCAGATGGGTATCCCTAAACACGTATATGCCTCAAACTCGGTTTCCAACCCTTAAGTAACTCAAAAGGTGTCTTTGAGACAGCCTTAATTAGAACTCAGTTTAATATATACACAGTCATCTTTAGAACCTCAGTCCACAGTAGTTGATGAAGTATTGTGTTACTCCTCATACTTCTCACCATGTCCATTAAGGTTTGGTTTCTTCTTTCTACCACACCATTCTGATTTGAAGAACCAGGCATGGTGTACTGGGCAACAATCCCATGTTCCTGAAGAAACTTCGCAAAAGGACCAGGTGCTTGTCCACTTTCAATGTATCTACTATAGTACTCTCCACCTCTATCTGACCTCACAGTTTTAATCAGCTTTCCATATTGATTCTCCACTTCAGCTTTAAACACTTTAAAAACATCCAAAGCTTCGTCCTTAAAACAAAGTCAGTAGAGATATATATATATTGAGAATAGTCGTCTATAAAGGTGATAAAGTATTTCGAACTATTTGTATCCATATCTAGACAACAAATATCTATATGTATTATTTCTAACAGGTTTGTACTCCTTTTGACACCCCTTTTAGACTTATTAGTTTGCTTACCCTTAATGCAATCCATGCAAGTCTCAAAGTTAGCAAAATTCAAAGTACTAAGTATTCCTTCATTTACTAATCTCTTAATTCTTTCAATGGAGATGTGTCCTAATCTACGGTACCATAACATAGAGGATTCTTCATTCATAACACATCGTTTCAATCCAGCAGTGACATGCATCGAATTATAGGCATCATCATTTTGTAACTGAAGGGAATAAAGATCATCAGATAATGTACCATAACCAATAACTTTAGATCCACTATATAAACTGAAATCAGAATCTAAAAGTTAAAGGAAAAACCAAAAGGTATAAGTTTTGATACAGAAATCAAATTTTTAGAGAAATTTGGAACATAAAAGGTCTTCTCCAAACACAAAATAAAGCCACTGCTCAAAACCAAACTGCAAGTACCAATGGCTTCCACATGTGAACTCATCTTGCTTCTTAAATAGATGAATTGTTGACTTCCCACTGGCTTCTTTAGTTTTAACATACCCTGCAAGGTATTTGAAACATGGATTGTAGAATCAGAATCAATCCACCATGTATTATGATTAACATTAACCATATTAGACTCGTAACAAACAAATGAAATTTGAGTATCTTTCTTCTCGAGCCAGTCCTTAAATTTAACACAGTTTTTCTTCATGTGTTTCCTCTTTTTACAACAGAAACACTTTGATGGCTTCTTTATATCGGATTAAGGAATAGTTTTGCCTTTTTCCTTATTTTTGGCATCATCATGCATCTTCTTTCCTGAAACGGTCAAATTGACTATTTCTCCCTCTTCCATCAACAACTTCTTCTCTTCTTACACACACATGATCAACAGTTCATTGATCGACCATTTGTCCTTATGTGTGTTATAAGAGATCTTGAAAGGACCGTATTGTTGAGGCAAAGTAAACAGAATGTAATGTACCAGGAAAGATTTCGATATAATAACCTCCAATGTTTTAGCTGAACCGCTATGTCCTTCATACGCATGATGTGATCACGTACGCCCTTTATCCCTGTGAGCCTCAAGGATGACAACTGCATAATCAAAGTGCTAATAAGGGTTTTATCAAATGTAGCGAATTGCTCATCAATGGCCTTCAATAGATCTATGACATTAATATGCTATTCGACAGAACTACGAATGCCAGCAGATAACTTGGTCTTTATGAATATCACGGAGAGACGATTAGATCTCTCCCACTTTTCATAAAGAGCAACAGCTTCTGGAGTGCTGGTTTCAGTTATACTTGGTGGTTCGTTCTTTCTAATAGCATATTCTATATTCATCCAACCCAAATGAAACATAATTCTCTCCTTCTAGACGTTATAATTGTCACCTCTCAATCTGAGAATATTACACTTAATATCATAAATATTAACTGTTTGAGTAATTGCAAATTAAGAAATAAAAATATACGCTCGTTATATATATTTTGAGACTAATAATAATTCATGGTTTACCAATGTAAATCATGCATTTAATAGATGAATCTAGTGACATATGATTTGCCTGTGGGCTAAAATTCTACTCAATTAGATTCATCTAAAACTTTATGACAAAACTATTGAATTATGTTCATTTTCTTAATTCCTATTGATAGATTAAGAAATATAATCCAATATTTTATCCTAAGTAATCATACAAATATAACAAAATTTATGTTGGTAGATTTTATTATATCACATATGATTAATTACAATTAATGATTTAATGTGATCTTAAAACTAAATATATAACTGTAATTAATTTGAGATGTTGTGGCTACTCCCAATTAATTAAAATCATTTGATCATTCACATTACCCTTAAGCTTTAAATAAAGCCTAAACATTTGCATCAATTAATAAATAATGCAAATAAATCAAATAATAATGAACAAATTATTTAATCTAATTTTGCATGTATAATGATCATAAATTTATACACATAAAAATTTTAATTAATCACATGTAATTTGTGCAAATAATTAAACAATTATAATATGCATGTCAAAAACTTAAATTCTAACATAAGACATACATAATTAAAATTAAAATTTTTCGTAAAATATTAATGCTAAAATGATTTTATAATTAAAATCATAACATAATGGGTTAGTTCTGAACTAACCCAACTAATTATTAATATTAATATAATTAATATTAATAAAAAAATTAAAAAAGAAAAAAATCGAATCGTTTTCAACCTCCAGTTAGGTCGGGTGTGACTCGGCTGGAACCTATCGAAGCCCCGATGTTTCTGGTGAGTAGAGGATGCCAGCGGTTGCTTGAAGGTCAACGTTGGGACGACACCGACCAGGCGATGTGCACGAGATGTTGGAAGTCTGACCACGCAACGCTCCATAAATGACAATGTCCGAAGCCTCACTTACGGTCATCATCTTTCCTCCTCCTTCACGGTCCAGTCAATGTCGAGTGCTCCATGGAGCATCAAAAAAATGACCCTCACGTCCATAACATATACAAAAAACATCAGAAAAATCCAACAACCTCAAGCTCAACTTTTCGGTAGAAACTCAACCAAAAATAGAGTATAACAAAGACATGCTTTTCGATGGTTTTTAGGGCAAGACAAATGTATAGACTGAAGATCTGATACCAAATGAAACATAAACCACAACAACACATGCATAAGGATGACAGTGAGTTTTCAACCCAATTAATATCTGTACTACCCGACCTAAAAAAATGAACATGGAGGCTAAAAAATGAATTTTAAATGGATGCTAAAAAATGGATGTAGATATGGATTTAAATATGGGTCTAGTGATAACCCGAACCGATGGATACCCATATCCTACCCGTTTTTTATTAACTCTATTTTTTTTGTTTTTCCTTGAATCATATGGTTAAATATAATAAAAATATTAATATTTTATAAAAAGAAACAGTTTTAAAATCCTCACTTTACTCCTTAGTCCTCACCTTTTTCATCATATTTTATTTTCTTATAGGATAATAATAATGCAAATGATATGGAGATGAAGTTTTGAATGTTGTGGAATTTAAACAAAGACATTTTGAAGCTTTGGATATTTCAATCTTTGCTTCAATTCTTGATTGTGAAAAATATATGTTGTCTTTGCACTAGGCATTATGATTTTATTATTCCAATTTTATGGTTGTTTAAGATATATAAATCAAAATCTTGACTTATTATTATTAAAGTAATTTTGATTTGAAGCATTCGTAAAAATGTGTTCTTTATGTTTTTTATTTAAAAGTTATATTTTTATGTATTACATAACCCGATGGATATCCAAAAATCCGAACAACTTAATGGATTTGGATATGGGTAGCAAATCGTAAAAATCGATAGATATAGATATGGATATGGTTGAGTCATAAAAAATGAATATGGATATGGGTAGAATAAAACCCGAACCGAACCCTATCCATTGCCATCCCTACTTGGAAGATACTATTAAAGGTTGAACATACAAACAACTCATGGTTACATACTCTAGAAGAGAAAAGTTATATGGATTTCTAAATTAGGTATGTTTTAACCCTTTAATTTTTAATCATATTTTTTAGTTATTCAATAAAAAAGACCCTTTAAGAAATTGTAAATTTTTTTCATTGCCATAGTAATTTGATCATTATTGCTTATATTATTATAAAATTCTCCTTTAATTATTTATTTAGAATCAATTACATGATTATTATTGATTTGATAACTTATTAAAGCTTCAAAATATTTTTTTATAGATCTACCTAATATAAATTAGGGTATATTTGATTATGGTTATTGTTTGTATTACATACCTATCCTTTGTTTTAAAGCTTCTGGAAAAACTTGTTCGAAGTTCCTAGTATTTTGTTGCAGAGACAAATGGAGAAGACAAAGATGATGTGAGAAGTAATGGAAACTCACCAGACGTTAATTACTAAGTACTAAGCTTAGCGTTTAAATAAAAGCTCATGGTTGTAATACTACACTAGAATACACTGAATATAATACTGTCTGTATTAAAGCTAATCTATAACGACTATACTGGCAGGTAAAAACTGAATGGAAATGTTCCCTCTTTTTCTAAATCTAGAACGATTCTATGTATCTAATGTTTTCCTCATTCTTTTCTAACAATATTGCAACAAAATATACACCTTACTTTGTTATCTTAAATTTTCATATAACATTTTGGTATAAGAGAATTCAAATATGGGAAACGATTGTGGCAGAAAGCACGAGAGGCACCAAATTGTGGCGGGTTGAAGAGAGTTTGAAGGGCTTAATGAAGAGGATGTTTTTGGAGTCACAAGATAGCAGTGAGAAAATGTTTTCAGAGATTCAAAACAGGACAAAAAATTTAGAAAAGGAGATGATGGAGCTAAGAACCTTGGTTTTGCACATTTTGTAGAAACAAGGGGGAGAAGTTGAAGTAGCAAAACCTACATCACAGAGTAGTCCAGGGAGATAGGAAAGGGATGAAAAAGTGAAACCCACGAGGATGAGTCGAATTGAATTTCCATTGATGTCAAGCTATGGCTTAAGCGTTATGAGCAATTTTTTCATTTAGATCAAACTCCAAAAAAGATGAAGGTGAGCATAGATATTTTACATAAGGACAAACATGCACAGGAGTGGTATTAATTATACATTAGCAACCATAATAGACGGAGATGGTTGAATGGGATGAGTTCACTAAGGCTCTCAATAGTTTGATACGGAGATCATCGATGACCCAGTAGGTGACTTCAAGGATCTGAAACATAATGGAACAGTAATGGATTATTATGCACAATTTGATCAACATTCCAACAGATTAACACTATTAGAAGAATATTTAGTTAGTTTTTTATTAAGGGACTTAAACCTGAGATCGACGTAATAGTGAAATTACATGAACCTCATTCCTTGGATCAGGTTTATACATTAGCTCGAAAACAATAGGCAATAAATATCAACATGAAATATTGTGCTAAACCAAGGCAATGCAACAAAGAACATGAATAGTGGTGGTAAATTTTAACTTCAATCCACGGGGATCAGGTAGCAAGTATAAACAAAAACTCAAGTTTAGAGGGAACATTAGCTACACCAACTTCATCGTTATGGCTGACATCATCAATAAGAACCTTTAAAACCCAGGAGCACGTTAGGAGTAAGGATTTTGACGAAAAAAGAGCAAAAGGGGCTCTATTTTTGGTGTGATGAAAAATATAGCTTAGGCCACAAATGTAAGAAGAGGCAACTACAATTTTACATAGTTTCAGGCGAGGAAGATAACTAGAAAAATTCGCTAGAACCAGAGGAGGAAGAATCTGAGGGAAGTCCAGGAGAAGAAGACTGTCCAATGGTCTCAATGCAAGCAATGTTGGGGTTGTTTGGGAATACTGAGTTTAAACAAATGAGATTAATGGGAATGCATAGGATCCACATACTGAGCGACAATGGGAGTACACATAACTTTGTGGACATATTAATAATAAGAAAAGAGGTGTGATATCCAAGATATAGAATCGATTTCCATCACAGTAGGTGGTGGATTGCAGTTGAAATGTCATCAATTTTGTAAGAATTTCACATGGACTATGAAAGGGGCGCAATTCACCATGGATGCGCTAATGTTAACGTTGGGAGGATGCAACGTCATATTGAGAGTACAGTGGCTGATTAGGTTAAATGATGAGTTATGCAATTTCAGAGACCGAACGATGACGTTAAGTGGGAAGGAGGGCTAGTGACGTTAAATGGAAATCCAAAAGGGAAGTCCTGGGTCATCTCAAGCAAGGAATTCCAAAAAACCTTGCGACATTCAACAGGTGGAAAACTATTTATGATGCAGCTTACGGTTCCCATTGAATAACAACTGCAACTGATGAGGATGAAGGATGAGCAGTGGACTGCACTTGATGAGATCAACCCAATTTTGTTGAAATATTCAGAGGTTTTCCAACCCGTACTGCAAACATAATCATTAGATCATCTTAAAGGAAGGAGTTGAAGCTATTAACGTGCATCCATATCGGTATTCAGGAACACAAAAGGATGTAATAGAATAGTCTTAAGGACCTCATGAAACAAGGGTGCATCCGATGCAGCTACGGTCCCTACGCATCACTGATGGTCTTATTTAAGAAGAAGGATGACTCATGACGTATATGCGTGGACTATAGGGAGCTGAACAAGTATACAATGAAGGATAAATTTCTTATACCACTCATTGAAGAGCTATTAGATGAGCTACAAGGAGCCAGTTGGTTCACCAAACTAGATTTGCACTTTGGATACCACCAAATTTAGATGCAGCCAGAAGACATCCTAAAAACATACTTCAAAACATACAAAGGCCATTATAAGTTCCTAGTCATGTCGTTTAGGTTGACAAATTCTCCCTCAATATTTTAGAGATTGATGAATGAATTACTTAAACCATATTTACGTCAATTTGATATGGCATTTTTTGATAATATACTAATCTACAGTTCATCATTGCAATTACATGTAGAACACATTTTTGTAGCCATGTAGACGTTGAGAAACAACCAATTTTTTATTAAAGGGAGTAAATGTGTGTTTTGGGCATGACAAAAAAAATATTTAGGCTAGAACATTTCAAAAAGGGAAGTAGTTACTGATACCTGGAAGGTTAAAACAATTAAAGAATGGTCGAAACCTAAAGGGATTAAAGGGCTCAAAGGTTTTCTAAGAATTACTTGGTACTATCGGAGATTCATTAAAGGATATGGGTTGATAGCTCAACCACAAACATAACTTTTAAAAAAGGAACGTATAGCTAATTGGGACTGGCAGCAAGAAGAGAAGACAACTTTTGAGAAATTGAAGAAGGCAATTATAGTAGCTCCGGTGTTGGCATTGCCCAATTTTTCAAAAAAAAAATTGTGGTGGAGATAGACACAAGCGGGCAAGGCATTGGGGTTGTGTTACAACATGATGGTAATCCTATTTCCTTCCTCAGGAAGTCACTAGCTAGAAGACACTACGGATTGTCTACTTACGAAAAAGAATTTCTAGCAGTAATTAAAGCTATCAAGTACTAGGATCACTATTTGAGTTGCAAACCATTCATTGTTAAAACATATCACATGAGCCTTAAATATTTGCTGGAGCAGTGTCTATCGACCACCTTCCAACAATTGTGGTTACCTAAGCTCCTCAGATATAACTTCAAAGTTCAGTATTGTAGTGGGAAGGAGAATGTGACTACGGACACACTTTCAAGAATCACCAGTGTGGAGATGTTGATGTTATCAATAACATAAATACATGCAGAATTGCTAGAGAAAATTAAGAAAAGATGAGGAGAGGATCGAGCAATTCAGGACATCATTAGGAAATTGGAACCAGGAAGCGTGAAGTCTAGCGTGTATGAATGGAAGGACGGTTTACTGAGTTGGAAGGGTCGTTTAGTGCTAGGTGCTAACAAAACACTTCGACAACAGATAATAAGTATCAGCCATGACGAAGTTATGGGAGAGCATGCAAGAGAGTAGTGGCAACGACGAAGAAATTACAAAATATGTTTTTATGGAAGGGAATGGTTAGGGTTCTTTGGAATTATATTCAGAGATGCATGAATCGTCAGAGAAACAAACATGACAAGTCAGCTTATCCTGGATTACTATAGCCAATTAAAATACCAAAAGGAAGCTGGCGAGAGGTTAGTGTCGACTTCATCGAGGACTTCCTACATCAAAGGGAAAGGCAGTCATTTTCATGGTTGTCAATCGGTTTACAAAATACTCCCATTTTATTCTTGTGAAACATCCCTATTCTGCTTGTGGCATTGCGAAATTGTTTCTCAATAATGTGTTTAAATTACACAATATGTCAGATTCGATAATTCGTGATAGAGACTGACAGGCTCCTATCCTATAATGACTAGGCCATTTGTTTGGCACTCCACAATGACTCTCCAGTCAATAACTAAGTTGGTTGGAAAGTTCCCATGAAGCTAAGCCTATTACCTTTGTTACAGAAAAGCTTCAATTCACATTAAAAAATGTAAATAGTGAAGTTTTGTTTTTCAGTTTATTAAAAATTTTGACAACACAACAATTATATTTTGACATCCCACAAATTTTAAAATCCCTGTAAAAGTTCAAAACACTTCTATTATCTCTTCAATTTCTCAACTCCAAATTATGGACTTCAAATCCACTCACATGCAGTCTCAAATAGTTACATAAATAAACTTTGAAAAGCTAAAACAACGTTATGAATTCCATTTAAAAACTTTTATACATATGTACTTTCCAAAACATGTTTAAAGATATGCAATAGTTCTAAAAAATATATACAAGGCAAAATAAAATGCCTACATAACAACACTCGACGAAGTTGAATACTCGCGAGGTGGAATCCCTACTATTGAAGCCCCTAAGCATGCACGTGGGAGTTTTTATTTAAAAACAGAAAATAAAGGGTGAGCTAAACTAGTTCGGTGAGTGTTAGAAAATAATTTCTTTTTTATTCTTTACATAAGATCATTGCATACATAAGACAAAACATATATTTTTTAGATCAAATTTCATTTTTCCTGTAAAATAAACAGTTTTGGCAAACAACACTTTCACGAACTTTCTTTTAAGACATATCCTATCACTAATTTCTTTCCCATATGGTATCCTTAGGTGTAAGGTCATAAAGTTGGTTCTGCATCACTTACTTGTGCCTAGTTAACCTCTATATATCGATTGTTATGAAGCTGGTTCTACATCACTTACCTATAACAATGCTAACACTATATATAAATCAGTGGTTATAGAGCTGGTTCTGCATAGCTTACCTGTAATAGTGCTAGCATAATATATACTTGACAAGTGCAGAAGGCGACTCACTGAATATATTGACAGACACAATACCACCCATGTTAGTGATAGACGTCCCCTAAACACCGCCATGCACATTAGGACATACTCTGATCGATATAATTGTAAGTATAAATATCTAATGACGTACCATAGGCTAAATCACAATTCAATGCCAATTCAAAGCATGTGCACATATCATTAGTTTCGAAGTGCATTCAAAACTCAATTCAATGCTAAATCAAAGCATATGTAATTCTCATGAAGATTAAACTTTAAATTCAAGAAGTGGCATGTTGGGCCCTGAATTTTTTTTAATTGATGTCATTAAGCATGAATTGTGTTAATTGTGTGTTTATGCCTTAGTTTGATTAAATTGGGTGTATTAGTGGATAATTGAGGTTTATTTGAGTTTAATGTGGTTTAAATAGGAATTAAGGGGTAAAATATGTTTGAGGGCAAAATGGGAAGAGCACTTGAGTTAGATAAGTTAAGGCTTTGCATAGGAGGGTATTTTGGTCATTGTCCAATCCTTTAGGTTTAAAAGAAAGAATTAGAAAGAAAGAAGGAGAAATAAGAAGAGAAAAGAAGAAGGGAGAGTATCATGGGAGAGGAAGAAGAGAAGAGAAATAGGATTTTTCTTTCCTTGAGGTTTCCGACATATTTGAAGCAAGTCCTGGTAAGTTTGAGCTCATTCCTTTGTGTTGTGATTAGATTAAACCCTAGAATCGATTTGAATATGTTAGAATCGGTTGTTGAAAGGTTTAGGGCAAAAATGGTTAGATTCCTTGAGTTGATGAGTTTGTGACTATTTTTAAGGTGTTAATGGGTTAGAAATGTAGTATGGGACTTGAATCAAGGTTTAGGTGTGATGCATTTGCAAAAGGGAAGGATTGAGGTTGGAAAAATGCTGAAAAATCGAGTTCAGAGACGTTCTCTAGACCCGCACGTCGCGACGTGCTCATGAGCACGCCATGATGCACGAGGAATTTGTTCACGTTGCAACGAGCAGCAGGCCGTTCGTCGCTACGAGCACGGGCCGTTCGTCGCGACGAGCACGACCGTTCGTCGCTACGAGCGTGATCTTCGTCGCGACGAGCGTTGCCTTCGTCGCTGCGAGCCCCCTGTTTCCAGTAAAGATGAATTTTGGTATTTTGGGCATATCTTTTGCTATAGAACTACAAATGAGGTGATTTTGGATTCGTTGTGAACTCGAGATAAAGGGCTATAAGTTTTATGAAGAAGGGAAGTTTGGAATTTGCCTCTAGAGATTCAGGAATTTGGTTGGAAGTTGAATGTGGACTTTTAGTGCTTTTACTTTTGATTTTCAAGCTTTTGAATATTTCATTTGAATATTGTTTCATTGGGAACTTGGTTTGTTATAGGAAACCAAGCCGACTTGATCTAATCGCAAGAGGAAGGACAACAGTGAGTTGGATTCTCGAGCGATATTAGGTGGGTAATATATTAATGGTTGTTGTGTGTATAGGTAAAATGTGTATGCTTACTTGCATGCGTGTGACACTGCTTGTGTTGAATTATGAGAAATATTGCAAATGCATTGTGATCATGATTATGTACTACTTTGAAGGACATTATGGCATTTTGTAAGAATGAAAAGAATGAAAGCTTGATAAAATGATTGAGTATGAATCGATTGTATATGTGCTTTGTTTGGGTGAGAGAGGAACGTATCGTTAATCACGTGCACGTCGACGTATAGCCTTCTCCCGACTGCCCACTTGAGGCCACGAGATCTTGAGAAATCAGACTCGGATAGTTTATGATATAAACTTCGGTTTATCCGGATCGTTCCACGGAACTTTCGAGCCATTTGTGTGCATTCATTATTGACTTGTTGGGCATGATGCATGATGAGTTGTTATATTGTGAAATCACATG
>JANIHY010000009.1:13521978-13538349 GCA_027479065.1 Erythroxylum brevipes
ATTGTCCGCTTTGGTTGCGCGGTCGAATCGCAACCAAAGCGGATAATACTGATTAATGAGGTACTGAAGTTGGTGGGTCCCTCTCGTGGGGTTAAAATCCACCCCGTACCTGGGTCTGGGACCCAACACTTCGATTGCAAGGGATTCATCTGAAGTACTCCATAGCCTATCACCCTCAGATAGGCGGTCTTATAGAAGCAGTGAATAAAATTATGGAAACCTATTTATGATGTTTTTGCAGTGAAATACCCCAATGATGGAGCGGGTGGATACCGCTAGCTGAGTGGTGTTAGAACATGTTGTACTGTTCGTCCATCGCTCTACATCGTTTGAAGTCTTGTATGGCTACCCACCACCAATTTATACACCTTATATAACGGAAGACTCAAAGGTGGTAGAGGTGGATCGAGTTTTAAAGGGCAGGGTAGCAATGACCAACGTGACTAAATTTTACTTACAGAGGGCCCATAATCAGATGAAACAATAGGCCAACCCCAGACGATCAGAATGTGAATTTAAGATGGACGAGATGGTATTATTAAAGTTACAACCATATAAATAGCATCCCCTCCTGAGGAGAAGCAACCAGAAATTATCTCCACTTTATTATGGGCCATATAGAGTGATACAATGTATTGAGAAAGTGGCGTACAAGCTTGAGCCACCACCAGCATCCTCAATACAACTTGTGTTCCATGTATCACAACTGAAGAAGGCATATATGGAGTAAGGTAGAACTTTATTATTGTTACTAGAGTTCCTCACCACTGTCTAACATGTGCTTTTGGCAGTATTGGGAAGATGCATAGCTAAAAGAAATAATCGCGCAGTTACTCAACTGTTAATTCAATGGTCGGACGGTAGGAACACCAATGCAACATGGGAATATCTCTTTGATCTTTAAAGAAGATTCTTGGAGATTAATTTGATTAGCAAAGATGTTAAGAGGAAAGGAATTGTTGCATAGACAAATGGAGAAGACAAAGATGATGTGAGAAGCAATGGAAACTCACTAGGCATTAATTACTAAGTACTAAACGCAACGTTTAAATAAAAGCTCATGATTGTAATACTACACTAGAATACACTGAATAGAATACTATCTGTATTCAAGCTAATCTATAATGGCTATACTGGCATGTAAAAACCGAATGGAAATGTTCCCTCTCTTTCTAAATCTAGAACGATTCTATGTATCTCTCTGTCTCTAATGTTTTTCTCCATTCTCTTCTAACAATATCGCAACAAAATATACGCCTTATTATGTCATCTTAAATTTTCATACAACATATTTTGTTTTTTTTGGGTAAAAAAAGGGTGAGTTAAACTCACAAAACAAAACAAACTAGCGCAAATACATAACACCAACTAAATCATGATGAAGCCAAGAATTCATTCCATAAGGAATACTCGGAAGAGAATGAAATCCAGGAGCATGATCATGAGCCAAATGAGATAAGAAGTCTGCCGCAAAATTAACTTCCCTATGAATGTGAGCAAAAGAGAGAGCTGCAAACTCCCTTATTATCACACTCCACGATAAGGTTAGAGAACCCCAATACTTTAGCCTGTCGAAGACCATAAAGAACTCCCCAAATTTCAGCCATCAAAATGGGGCAAAGGCCGATATTAGCAACATATCCCCAACACCACCTACCTAAATGATCTCTAAAAACTCCCCCACAAGCTGCTGCCGAATTAGAATACAAAATCGAGGTATCAAAATTTAATTTAATGAAGTTACTAGGAGGACAAGACCAAGAAACCCGATTATGTCCTTCCTGGATAAAATTAGAACCACAAGTGCCCAGGATATTGGCACAAGAGGACCCATTAGAGATAGCTTCATTAATGATCGACATTGCAGATTTGTGTTTATTCTTGAAGACAAAATCATTCCAGCTCTTCCAAAGAATCCAACAGCAAGACACAAACAACTCAGGCCAGCTAACTTCATGAACAACAAGATCCTGTAGATTTAAATTGAAGTTTAACCAAGAACGAAGATCATTACAGCTCATAAAATCTTGATAATAATCATGAGGCAAAATGAAACACCAGACTTGAGTTGCTAGAAGACACCCTCGTAACACATGCAGACCATCTTCTAACTCATCGCTGCAGAAAGGACAAACAGCCGAAGAACACAAATGGCGTCTTCTTCTTTCCGTATTAGTCATCATGCCATTATTTAGAACAAGCCAAATAAAAGTTTTAATATGTTGATGCACCTTCAACTTCCAAATAAGCTTCCAAAAGTTATCATTGTCACTGGCAATAGCTTCTGTAAGGTAATGAAAAGCCGATTTAATAGAAAAGTTACCCGAGGAAGAAAGCTTCCAATAAACAACATCCTCCCCAGCCTGCAAAGAAGGAGGATGAATTGTTGTAATGTGCCTTAAAGTGTCTTCCGGAAAGAAACCAGCGAACAGATCCCAATTCCACTCTCCATCATCCTTGACAAAAAAACTTAGGGATTTATCAATCAACTCCTCTGGGATAGGCCTCAAAGCCATATGAAACAAAGGCCCAACAATACCAGGTATCCAATGATCAAACCAAAAATTGATTGAAGTTCCATTACCAACTGACCACGAGGCATTGCAGGAAACTTCTCCCCAATAAGCGCAAATACCTTTCCAAAGACTAGAGCAATTACGCAGGGGAACCGGACAAGAACCAGAGGAACGCCTGAAGTTATATTTTGAAGCCAGCACCCGCACCCAAAGAGGGTTATGATTAGAGAAGACCTCCCAAGCCAACTTCATTATAAAAGCAACATTGATCATTTTTGTGTCATGAAAAGCAAGACCTCCACTTAATTTAGGTTGCGCCACTTTACTCCAAGTAACGAGTGCCATTTTCTTTTCAGACTCCTTGCCACCCCAAACAAAATGACGAGTAATCTTCTCAAAGTCAGAGCACAAAGTGGAAGGGATGACTGAGGTTTGCATAACGTATGAAGGCAAAGAAGAAAGAATAGAGTTGGCCAAAGTAACACGCCCTGCAAAAGAAAGATTAGTAGCATTCCAAGCAGCAATCTTAGAATTCATACGATCCAAAATATCAACGTAGTGCTTCTTGGTAGTCCGAGAATGTAGGAGAGGTACTCCCAAGTATTTTCCCAAATCTGTAGTTTCATGAAAACTCAGCCCTGTACTCAACTCATGACGCTTTTGAGCAGGAATATTTTTGGAGAAATAAACACTAGTTTTATGGGCATTGACCAACTGACCCAAGCTAGCACCAAAGCTGTCAAAGACCTCTTTAATAATGCGAACTTAAGATATTTCAGCTCTAGCAAAGAGAAGAAGATCATCAGCAAAGAACAAATGACTCAAAAGAGGACCATCCTTCTTGAGACGAATAGGCAGCCAATTTCCTTCATTAACCGAATTTAAAATTCCATGAGATAATCTTTCTATGCAAAGGACGAACAAATAAGGTGACAAGGGACAACCTTGCTGCAAACCTCGAGTTGGCAAAAAGGAATGAGACAAACCTCCATTCCACAAAAGCTGCATTGAAGAAGATGTTACATAGTCCATAATAACTTCCACAAAATTAAAGGGAAAACCAACATCTAAGAGAGTGTACTTTAAAAAATGCCAGCTAATCCAATCATAAGCCTTGGCAAGATCAACCTTAATAGCCATGAACCCCAGTCTTCCTTTCTTGTTCCGCATGGAATGCACAACTTCTTATGCAATAATAATGTTCTCAGTTATATGCCTACCAAGTACGAAACTAGTCTGAGTAGGCCCTATAAGAGAAAGCATCAACATTTTAATTCTGTTAGCTAAAGCCTTAGTAACAATCTTGTACATAACAGTACAAAGAGAGATAGGCCGATACTGAGAGATGTGCTTGGGGACATCAAACTTTGGGATTAAATAGATAAGAGTTTTATTCATCTGAGGGCTAATGCCGCAGCCATGAAGAATACAACGAACTTCATTACAAGCATCCGATCCGACCTTGTACCACTAAGACTGATAAAAACCCGCCTGTAAACCATCGACTCCCGGCGATTTCCAAGGTTTCATATCAAAAAGAGCTTTTCTAATCTCATCATTAGTAAAATTGTCAGCACAACTCAACACTCTATCACCAAGAGTATGGAACCCTTTGAGATGATAAGAGGGCCTAGAAGAATAGTCTTCCAAATAAAGATTAGAAAAATAATTAACAGCCAAAGAACAAAGAATACCTGGATCAACATGCCACACATCAAAATCATCTTTAAGTAACTCAATCATGTTTCTCTTCCTTCTGCGAATTGTTCTTTGGTGAAAGAAAGAGGTATTTTTATCACCCCATAAAACCCAATCACTACGTGATTTTTGAAACCAGAAAAGCTCCTCACGAAGAAGAATCTCCTCAAGCTCCTTCATTAACTTTACTTCCAACAGCTCAAGAGAAGGAGACTGCCTAACACTAAGGGTGCGTTGAATACCAGAAATTCTCGCAAGGAGTTCTTTCTTCTTACGAAAAATGTGCCCAAAGAACTCAATGTTCCAATTCTGAAATTTCTTGCTAAAAATCCCCAAATTAGTCATAAAATTATCTTGGATAGACCAGTTCTGAGCAACAAACTCTGGGAAATCAATATGGGGCAACCAGGCCTGGAGAAACTTGAAAGATCTATCTTTAACCAGAGGAATGTAACCATAAAAACTCATGAGAAGAGGTCGATGATCGGAGGAAATTCTAGCAAGATGGGTAATCGAGCCTTCTTGAAATTTAAAACGCCAAGCTACATTACAAAGACCCCTATCAAGCCTTTCATGAAGCAAACCCCTTTTCCAAGTAAAATCAGGGCCCTTGTAGCCAATATCAATAAGATTAGAATTAGTAAACCATTCCTGAAAAGGTTTACAAATCCCTGAACGATTAACAGAGCCTCCACGCCTTTCTGAAGAGGAAAGCAAGGAGTTGAAATCACCCATAACGAGCCACGGATCCTGAATATTATCATTAATAAGCTGAAGCAGAGGCCAAACTCTATTACGGATAGTAATAGAAGGATGAGCGTAGACAGCAGTGAAGAAAGAAAGAAATTTATCCTTCTCACAAATACGCATATGAACAAATTGGGAGTGATTGACAAGAATTTCAACTGACCAATTCTTCTGCCAAAGAATTCAGATACCTCCACTAAAACCATTAGCCTCCACCTGTGAGATCGAGCATAACCAATCTTAGCAATACAACTATCCGCTAAAGTACCACTAATCCGAGGTTCAAGAAGCACAACCATAGATGGTTTATGAAGCTGCAAAAAGCACTTCAAAGAACACAAGAAGGAGGGGCTCTTGGCTCCCTGACAGTTCCACGATAAAATAGACATAAACCCAAAACAAAAAGAGAGACAAATCACCAAAGAGAAGTAAAACTTAATCCTCCCTAAGGTGAGGATCAAGAGGCTCATTCTCCTCCAAAGACACGTCATCTTCAACATTAATCAACCCGTCTGAATGCAACATCCGAGAACCATCAACATGCATAAGGTCAGAATTTTCCTTAACAAAGGCATTAGATTCATAAGGAGGTCTAGAAGAATATTGTCCTATATTCTGTTCAGAAGCAACAGCACCTTCTATATGCATATCTGAAATCGCAAGAAGGGTACTCAGAGAAACTCGATGTTCTTTGCCGACCACAGAATGCAGCTCGGGGTTTAAGTTCGAAGGATGAATAGTGAGGTTATCCTCAACCGCCACTTTATTTTTGAATTCAAAAAAATCTCCAAAAGTGAGTTTAGCAATGTTAGCAGATGGACCCTTCTTAGAAAATTGGCTGCGTGTCATCCCTTGCTTTTTAATAAAGCCTCTACCACGTGATGATGAAGCTTCAAAGTCACGTGATGAAAAAATATGAGAATTCTCCTGGTCGAAGTCAGAGGAATTAGGAATGTTATTGTTAAAATGCACATTTTCTTTGTTAGCTGGAATATATCCTTGAAAGTCGTCATTTCTCTCATCCAATATGGCAAAACGTGATCCTTGTTTATTGGAAGAGATATTCTTCCATAAAGAATAATTTGATCCTCTAACATTCTTTTTACGTTTTTCTACCACTATCCATGCTCCAAAACGCCCAGAACTCTCATCGAAATTTGAGTCCGAAACGCCACCACCCTTATTAGCACCTGTATCTGTTGAGTTTTTATGAGGATAGTGGATATCAGAATGCCCAATCCGACCACAAGCAAAGCAAATGTCAATAAGATTCTCATACTCTACTTTCTGAATTTCATTATCAATCTGCAACATAGAAACTAGAGGCTCATGAAGATTAATAGTAACAGCAACACGAGCAAATCTACCACGGTGTAGCTCATTAGTATTATAATCAATTTTGACAGCTGGCCCAATCGCAGCAGCAATAGCTGATAACACCTTCACAGAATAATATTGCAATGGTAGTTCAGGAAGACGAATCCACACAGTGGTAGAAGTCATTGTTTCATTAGAGACTCTGAAATCTGGGGGTCCATTTTTGAACTAGAAGATAAGCCCCATTAATAACCCATGGCCCTTCACATAAAGCCTTCGTGTAATCGACATCATCTGAGAACTGAACAAGAAAGAAACCTTTTCCTATATCCAGAATTCTAGCTTGAGAAATATCTCACATACTCTGCAATCTGGAACATAAAGCTTTATAGCCAATCGTCCTACCAAGAAGACTGACAATGACCGCTTTCCCAAGATTATTACACAATCTGTCTTTCAAACCATTAGAGAGTTTAATAACGGGAAATGATCCCAATTTGTCAATAGCAATATCTCCCTCATTCATAACAACCTCTGGAATTTCAAAAACTTCCTCCATAAAAGACTCCATAACAGCTCCATTAACAAGGCAATCTCTATAGCCAATAGAATCCCCTGAATCTCCACAAAATTTGACCTTTTTAGTGGCTCGATCTTCAGCTGCCGGCAAGGGAGGTCTTTCGTTTCCAAGAGAATTCATTTTTACTTTTCTACACTAAGTTAGAAAACAACAACTATATAAAGCCAACCCAGAATATTAGTAAAGCACATATTTTGTTTCTTTAATAATCCAATTGCATTCCCTATGTCTTTTATTTATGGAATATCAATTGCATGCACTATGGCTTTACACGTTCTATTTTTCGCAAACAAATATTGATTGAATCTTTATGTACGTTTCCTTAAATCTTTAACGTTTCTAGAAAATTTGTGAAAAACTTGTTTGAGGTTCTAGATATGGTGTTGATTTTCTGGAAACTGTTGTGTTTTTATTCTTGTTGTTTTGCTTTTACGGAGGATTAATTTGGATTGTATTTATCTTCACAATTGATCTTCACCAACAGCAACGCTAATTATTGGTACTTGGCGATGGAGCCAGTGGCGATAATCACCACTAGGGTAAGGGTGAAAATCACCCCAGGAGATAGAGACGCAACATGTGAAGGAGAAGCAAAGACGAAAGGAGGAGATGACTGGGTCGCCACATAAAGAAGCACACCAGTAGGAGGAGGTGATGGAGAGCATAAGCGTTGAAGGTGCAAGAAGATCATAAAACCTAATTCGAGCATATAACAAAACCACTTAAACCCACAATACCTGCAGCACCTCGAGCATACTTCTTTGTATGATCGCATTTCAACTTATCAGCAAGTACGTATTCCGCTGCCCGTTATCTTCCTCCTTCGATACATGATTATGACAAAATTGAAAAGGAGATGCAAAAAATGCTACATATTTTTATATTCATTCCATTGAGTGTTGCACCTTTCTTTGATTCTGGATACATTGGAACCATGTAATGGTCATCAACTAACCTGTTATTCTGGAAATTGTGGGAGTGATGACTCGTACAACTTTATTGTACTTTGGTGGATTGCAGAGGAGGTGAGAATCGTCATTTACTGATATACGAGTACATCCTTTCACAGTTTAGCGAAGCCAGTCCCACCCCACTTAATGATTAAATTCTTCTCTTTTCCAATGCAAATACCGAGATTCTGGAACTACTTTTGAAGTTACCGTATTTGCCCTCTTATCCAGGAAGAAGATAATCATTATCAAGAAACAACTATGGGTTTCTACTTCTTTCCAGATGAAATTAGACTTTCTGAGACTTGCATTTCAGAGAGTGATGGCCGCAGTACCAAATATATCAAAGGACCCAGGAATGGCACCAGTGACATTGGGAGAAGCCAAGAGCCTTTGTCATACCTGTGAACCAAGATACAAAGCTCAGTGTAACGCTGCAAAATGAGACCACCAGGTGGCTTCTAAAGCCAATTAAAGAAGGGTAGTATGCTTTAGAAGTCTCACCATTTCCTGGAAGTCATATCATTGTAAACCCAGAAAGGAGCAAATGCTGATAACAGAGAAAAGTCAAGGCTGGTGATGTGAATCTGTAACATGGACCATTAGTTGAGAGCCATAGCTGTATAGTAGTTAAATGCTTAATGGGCTGCAGTTTAAATCCTAATTGATGGTTGATGACATATTGTAGTGGTGAACACAAAAATCGACAGCACTTACAAATTTGCTTTCCCTTACATACTGATAAAACTCCCTCCAGTCAGCACCGTTTGCTAAGCCCGCATAAAGAACTAAACCAAGTCCAGCAGCCAACGATACCTGTTTTGTAATGGGTTGACATTCATTATCCACAAGCATAGATAAGTTGTCCCAAGTACTGTTACTTTTTGTAAAAATTACATAGCTTAATGGAGCTCAAGAAGAAAAAGTCTCCGCTGCTCAAATGCCAATATTATGATACATATGGCTTACTAAGGGAAGAAATGACACGTATAATAAACTTAAGGCTCAAGAATATTATTTTCTTTTCCGGGAAATCAGTTAAAGAAGAAATTTGCTAGACAATTTCAACAATCTATAAATCAGTAACCTACAATTAAACATTTTCTGTATTGAACTGCAGAGAAGTGACAGGAACACATCAAACCTGGTTTTCTACGTAACTAAATTTGATTGCTTTCATTCCAAACTTTCAACCAAATGCAG
Organism: Erythroxylum brevipes; assembly: GCA_027479065.1. Classification (NCBI taxonomy): domain Eukaryota; kingdom Viridiplantae; phylum Streptophyta; class Magnoliopsida; order Malpighiales; family Erythroxylaceae; genus Erythroxylum; species Erythroxylum brevipes. Next base: position 13,530,990 of record JANIHY010000009.1, read on the forward strand.
GTGTGTGTGATTACGGAAAACTATTATAAGATGTTGGATGATTGTGTTTATATTTTATTTATGTTAGTTTTTGTTTTCTTTGATACAGGAAAAGAAGTTTGAGCTGTGAGGAATACGCGAACCACCACCAGCATGATCCTCGACACTGATACCAACAAGCTTTCTCATGCCTCTTTATTTATTCATTTATGATTTTTTTTATATACTATGTGCGCTTGTTGTTTGATGTGTATCACTTTCATACATTAAGGACAATGTGTTGTTCAAGCGTGGAGGAGTGTTATGCAAATTGCATTTAATATTGCATGTCTTATTTAACTCCCTTTTTTTATGATTTTTCATGTTTTTGGGTATTGTGTGAATGTTTGGTGGTTGAAATTTTATGTGAATTAGCTTAATTATGAACAATGTTGTTGAACTGGTGATGTGTTAACTTAGGAAGTTAGATTATAAGTAGCTTTAACATAAACATGTGTGTTGATTAGAATAGGACACTTGGTTTAACACTTAATGTTTCTAATTCACACGTAGTTACTGTTAGAAGCCATTAAATCGGTAGACAATCTTAGTTTCCCTTTCATGAAAATAATAAGCTAAAAGAAATGAAGTAGGTTAAAAAAGAAAAAGAAAAGAGAGTGTGTTAATAACTATTCTGCTACTAACTATTCTGCTGAACAGAACTAGTAACTGGTTATGACTTGTCATCTAGTTGAGTAATTGGGGGGCATTCATCACAAATGTTTGTCTTCGCATCAAAAGACTAGAATAACGCTCAAACTAAGTCAGCTTAATAAATAAAAATTGTGGCCTAGTTGAGTAACTAGGGACATTTATCACCAATGTTTGTCATCACGTAAAAAAACTAAGTCAACATTACAAAAATGAGAAAAAAGTTTGTAATAAAAACCTACTAGTATGATAAATTAGCTAAAAAATTTCATGAAAGAATAAGTTGGATTGTTAACCATTTAACTGATCAATAATTATAAGTGCATGTCTATAAGTGGCATACGTTTAAATTTGAGTTGTTTATATCGTAATCGATGTGTATGTTTATATTAAAGTATGTAGGCATAACGGAATAAGTCAATACATTAAACTTCTGATATAACTATTGTTTACAATTAAGTTGATTACATAAACATTCCGAGTCAGTAGCCATCAATTTTGAAATTGTATGCGTGTATGGTTTTGTGTATTTGTGTTCTTCAGATTATTTTTGTGTTTGATTTTGCTTAAGTACAAGCAAAAGTTGGGGGAGTTGATAGGTGACATTTGTACATACTTTTCTTAGGATAATTTGTTTGTTAATCGTGATAAATTGATTGTTGTTAACTTGTTTAGCTTATGTTTTGTTTTAGTTTCATATAATTGCACGATTATGTATGTAAATATGCATGAATGTGTATGAATTAAGTCTTTAAGATTAGGTTTTGCATTACATTATTGCACGTCTTTTTCTTACATGGTATTAATTGCATGTGTTTTGGGCATGATTAAGTGATTAATTTTGTTATTAATCAATAGGTTTGAAGGTGGTTTTGAAGGATGGAAGGATAGAAGAACCAAAGAGAAAGCAAGTCATGTGACCGAAACGAAAGCTGAAATTTTCCTAGGCCGACCCATCTCTAATGTTAAGCTTTTGCAAGATACAATTCTTATTGGCTACTTTTCGTTTTTGATCCAAAAGAAAGAGGAAAAATTCAACTCCAAAATGGTGAAATAACAACCCTATTTGGAAAAAAAAATCAAGAAGATATCACGGATTAAAGTCAAGACAGAAAATTGTTTTCTAGAAAATTCCAGCTAACAACTTCCTCCTTCCTACGTCGTTTTAAGCATTAAATGGGGTATAAAAATTCAATTTTAAACCCTAAAAAAGGGATGTCATGCAAGACATCCGAGGGAGAGAGATGAACGCATTTTTTAGAGAAAAACCAAGAGAATTCAAGATGGAATCAAAGGATTTCAAGGAGACATAAAATTGCCACCATAGAATTCCAACTTTGCTCCTCAACATATAATCCTTACTTTTTCTCAAGATAGTTATTAGGGTTGTTATTGCCTAAACTATGTAGTACCTCACTTTATTCAATGTTATGGATGTGTTTGATATTTATAGTATATGACTGTCCATACTTAGTTCACATAAAGATATGGAATTAAGAAATATATTGGTAAGTGCCATGAGAGCGGGCTTACACTAAGAACAATCCATATATCAAGTTAACTTGCCATTTAGACAGCCACTTTTCCATTCAAGATCTCTCTCCAAATGGCCAACTAACTTGATATATGGAATGTTCTTAGTGTAAGCCCACTCTCATAGCACTTAATAACACATTTCTTAACTCCATATTTTTATGTGAGCTAAGTATGGACAATCATATAACATAAACATCAAACACATCCATAACATTGAATAAAGTGAGGTACTAAATTGTTTAGGCAATAACAACCTTAATAACTACTTAGAAATCCATCAAAATCTCATCCGACATGTTCATAACATATCCATACATCCTTCTCAATCAACAAAATACAACAAAGAAGCAAGAAAAGAGAAGAAGGCTTATATGTTAAAGAGCAAAGCTGGAATTCTATGGTGGCAGTTTTGTGTCTCCTTGAAATCCTTTGATTTCACCTTGAATTCTCTTGATTTTTCTCTCAAAAATGCGTTCTTCTCGCTCCCTTGGATGTCTTGCATGACCTTTCCTTTTCTAAGGTTTAAAATTGAGTTGTTATACCCCATTTAATGCTTAAAACGACATAGGAAGGAGGAAGTTGCTAGTTGGAATTTCCCAAAAAACTCCGTTTTCTGTCTTGACTTCAATCCGTGATATCTTATTGATTTCTTACCCAAATTGGGCTATTATTTCACCAATTTGAAGCTGAATTTCTCCTCTTTCTTTTGGATCAAAAATAAAAACATCCAATAAGAATTTTATCTTACAAAAGCTTAACATTGATAATGGGTCGACCTAAGAAAATTACTTTCCTTTAGGTCACATGACTTGCTTTCTCTTTGGTTCTTCTATCGTTCCATCCCTCAAAACCACCTTCAAACCTATTGATTAATAACAAAATTAATCACTTAATCATGCTCAAAACACATGCAATTCATACCAACATTAATGTAAGAAAAAGACGTGCAACAATGCCAAGCAAGCAAAACCTAATCTTAAAGACCTAATTCACACACATTCATGCATATTCACATACATTCATACATAATCATGCAATTATATTAAATTAAGACAAAACATAAGCTAAACAAGTTAACAAGAATCAATTTATCACGATTAACTAACAAGTTATCCTAAGAAAAGTATGTACAAATGCCACCTATCAGAACATATGAACACAAAGTTACTAGAACAATTTTAATGTCTTAATGGGCTATCAGATAACATGAAATCTTGAGTTTGACCAAGGGCTATCAGATAACATGAAGTGTAGAGATGGTAGAAAAGAGGAGGCACAATATCTAATAGAATTTCTTCTATGAATGGCACTATTCGAAATAAGGTACTAACTTATTTCGAAATTCTTCCACACTCTTCAGATAATCTGGAGAACCTTCTTTGCAATTGACGATGATTACAAAACCTTGGAAATGCTTCATGAATAGTGCAATACAATGTTTAGCACACAGACAAAAGCTTGTAGTCTATTTTCTTGGAGATCATGGCAGAGGAATAAATCTTGGCATCCATTGGGCATAGAGGAGTGATAGCATTAGCTTTTAGATCTGATAAGGAAGTCACGAGATCCTAGAGCAATTCTAGTAGCTCTAAGAATATTCAAGTCAAAGCTTTCTTGATTTGCTCTTCAGTATCGATTAGAGGGTCATGATCCTTTTATGATATCCTATGAAGATAAAATCTTGAACTTTGCAAAATGGAGTTATATTTTTCATATTCAGTATCCATGTAGGGTAATGTGGTTGTCCACAGTCTAGAGTTTGATTGCTATCGTACTTATTTAGAAATTGAAATTTAGGAACTGGAGTTACATAGGAAATTGGACAGCATTTTGGCCTTTTTTTTTTAAGAATTACGATGCAACTTTCAAAGAAACAAGGGCAATAATTAGGTGTTTTCCTTTTGAACAGCTCTAAGGGAATAAAACATGCTTTAAGACTCACAAGCTGGAAGTAGAAGAAAGCATATCCAATGATTTGGATGAAATAAGAGAAGCAATGTAGTGGATGTGGAAAACGGAAGCCAATGGGTGTGGTCAAAGAAAAGTTAGACTTAGTTTGAGAATAAGAAATTTGTTAAAGACCCTTAGCAATAGACCAAGAAAGAGAAGAAAAAAGGTTCTATTTGGAGAAGGTGAAGATTATGATTTTAATACCTTAGAAATCTGGGAAAAAATCATTGCCAAATCCAAGTATAAAAAGCATCATTTATCATCTTAATATAACGTAAACCTTGTGAAGAAAGGTAACAGGGAAAGGCTTTACTTAATAACAATGGTACTATTCCAAAATCAAAGGCTGTGATGTATAAAGTTAGTGTTTTCATTCATAAAGGAAAGATGTATTTGCTATCTAAAATTCCAAAAATTGACAAATACAAAAGTAGCCATTTGGGTGAATCTGAGAAATGTGACAGATTCAAGGTTATATACCATTAACGTTCAATTTAAGCAGCTTTCTATTGCTAAAGTTGATGTTATTAAAGAAGTTATAGATGTTAAAGAACTTGACTCTTGATATGGTAATTCTCATATACGATTTTTACTAAAACACCTTGGCGAATCCACAAGCGCAAGGACATGTGATGCACAAGAGTGCTTGAAATAAGTTAACTTACATATATGCATGGTGCAAGTAAAGGTTTACTTGTCGGAGCCAGATTTTTATTCGAATATGAGGTGATTGATGCAAGAGTCTGGCACCAACGTAAGAACTTTATTTTGTTTATTCCTAATCAGTATTGTGCCCTTATTCAGTTGGTCTTTGTAATGTTTTTCCTATTCAGCTTTTGCATTCCAATTTTAATTAAAGAAGGTTTTTGTTATACCCTAATTGTTTCAGCCTCAATCACCCCAATTCTAGCCAAATTTTGTTGAATGTCATCTAACCTCTTTCCCCACATCAAGATGGATGAAAATTCATATATGCATCTGGCTTCTAACCATGCTCTAATTTGTGAGTGAAATGTAATCAATGTTGCAGAACCTTTCTTTTTTGGTATTAATTGACTAAGCAACACCATATGTAAGCGTGAAGCAACAAATCCAAGTTTATGCAGCATGCTTACAGTCGTGCATAATACAATTTGCATATTGTAACTAATTAGATTTGCTAAATGCAGTAGAAGATCAATCACATGACAAGAGATATCCCATGTTCAATACCATATTGGTAATGCAGATGAATTGATGGTCCCAATGTGGAAACACTCTCAAAATTAAAACCGAATTGGAATGGAGAAAATGAGAACTTATATTAACTATTTACCCCAGCAGTCAACCTTGAATCCAAAAAGTTAAGAGGCCACTTATCGAGCTCAGTTTCTTCCACAGGAGGTGGGGGTGGTCTCCACAGAACAAAATAGGGTAAAAGTGCATATGCACCACCGAAACATGAGAGCACAAGGAAAGGCCAAACAGGAACTTTGCTTTTTGAGCTGCACAGCATCAAATCAAGTGAATACGTCAATTTTTTCCTGGGTAAGAGCTACCCAGGAAAATATTTGTTATACATCTACACTACAACCAACTAATTTCATTTTATCAAAGAACAAAAATATATTTCTACTCGACAACTAACTACTTTAATTTTATCAAAGAACAACACCAACATAGGTGGAAGGGTAACAATAATCTATCTTAAATTTGGTACTTATAAAAAGAAGAGCAAATTGCTAGTTGAAAATGTAAAGATCAATCAATAAATAGGGAGAACAGGGCAATGTATTGGAACACACCTCCTGCCTGTTGGCAGTAGAAGCATGCTGTACACCAAAGGCCACAAACCCATTATGTACCATAAAGAAATAAGAACTTGATTCATCCTAAAGCCATCCTCTCCGTTCAAATTAAGCAGTTTCTTCAAGAAATACGTGTCCCTTGACTGCCAAAAGAAGAAGAAGAAGAAGAAGTTTGTAATTTATCATGTTATAACAAACGGTAACAGAGAAAATAACACCTGGAAAACCAGAAGGCATCAATTGTTCACAAGTCCATGGAACAACAAGCATATCATACATTGAATGTTACAAGTTATCCTCTTCCAATTTTGTACAGAAGAAGATAAGATTGTCATTAATGTAACAACCGAGTTCACTTTCAAAGCAATCTCCCAACTAGAGACCACCAAAGGCATATAGCGATCCATGAGCCACTAACACATGAGGTTATATTACAAAAAGTGATCTTTCCTCTATGAACTAGTTATGGCTTTCAGTTGATTCGCAATCCCCGTTGTACAGCTTTAGAAGGCCCAAGCAGGTGAGGAAAGGATGAATCCAACTAGCTTAACAACCGAACACCGGCAGGATGAATGGTAAAAAAGCACTTAATAGAACTAGTTTCAGATACAAGCCAACAAAGCTAGAGTGGCCAATAAAACCCATCAAACTCAAACGACAAGGTAGCGAGAGAGTGGAGAATATCCAAGTACCGGAGTCTGGTCAGGAGTAAGGAAGAAAACATAATAAATGACAGCACCCCAGAATACAAATAGCAAAATGGAGGTTGTCCAGTCTCTTTCCTCTTTTTGGGTACCCTCACCCTCCAAGACTTCATCTTTGTCAGAATTCTCGGAGTTCATGACACACTGGCATATTAAAGGGCCTCCTTTGTTGTGAAATGGGAACCTATTGGTCACCGCGCTGCAGGACTTTTGGGGAAATAAAGGTAAGAACTTTATACTACGTGTCTGAGTCTGGAATGGAAATCTGGGTCTTAGATTGATGAGAGCAACATTAGTAAAGTTGCAAGAGATGACGTTGCAGTTGGCTAACATCTTTTAGTACCACAGATTTTCTTGGAGATCCTCTACGATTTTTCAAGAACACAACACTTACGGTGACTCACCTGCTATTACGAGGTTTTGAGAACTGAAATAAATAGCATTTAGACGGTGCCGTTTTCATTTAGAACGGGAATCATTTTTTGCAACGCTAGAAAGTAGAAACGACCGAACCCCGTTCAAAGATAGATCAGTTTGTCGCTTGTCCATGCTGAGAGTTGAGAAAAACAACGTGAGGTCTCCGCGCTTCTCTCTCTATGTGCAGCTTCGCTAAACGTTACTGTTCAATTAGTTAGTTTTAATTTTTGTGGCATAATTGTATAAGTATATTTTTTATTTTATATAATATGTATATGAGAAGACAAATATATATTA
>JANIHY010000009.1:13595521-13606341 GCA_027479065.1 Erythroxylum brevipes
ATTAGACATAGAACATGGAATTAATATTTAATTTATTTTGAATCCAATCATATTAGTTTTCCACAATTAGTTATTGGTTTAATTAATCATATTTGTAAACTATTTACAAATGTTATTCCATCATGTCTAAAGATTTATCGAATCAATAACAATCGAGAACAATAAGATATTCTTCCTAATTATTTTAGGGTGATGAATTATATATTGATCACTCAATTACCTTCATATAGTTCATGTTACATTCAATGACTACCGATTGAGCTACTTATTATTAGAACGAGTCATAAGTAGTATCAAAACATAATAATTCATATACAAGATAAGGATCTCAAGTCAAATGATTATTTCTACAAAATCATCACAATGAGAATTTACATAGATATACAAGTAATATTTTGAATGGATTTTTCATATAAGGTCAGTTTAGTGAATTTTTTCTTTAACAAGTACCCACACATTTATATCTTTAGTCTATGAGATTGACTATTTCCTTTATACAAAAACATAATATGTGCTAATATTTTAACGTTTTATTAATGTCTAGTCTTAGTATAACTATAACCATGAACAAGTTAAGAATAACACATAAATGCAATATGAATCTTATAATTATAATCTCATTATAATTTTATTTGTAATATATATTTGTCCTATAAACTTTACGATATACATTTAAATATGTATAAGATAAAGAATGTCTTCAAATAATTATCACTAAATTACAACTAACCGATTGGTTATAGGGAATAAACCAATAATCCCTCACTTATATTAAGTCAATTGATTAAGTATCTTATACTGTATCATCGTATAACGATCATGTTATAGCTAGGAAGCAATCATGAGAGGATTGAATCAGGATGTTCCAGGCTTTAAGGATTGTTAGTTTTACAAGAAACTTATAAACAATAGAGTGGAGCTGAAGATTATGCTTCATTATTCAAACTGGCTCATTCCTGGACGTTGACAGGGAAAAGGGCAAAAGGCCCATCTAATTCAGGTGTAGAAAGATATCTCTGTTTCTCCTACCAATGTGACCAAGCAGCTAGAAGAGAAAAAAAAGCTCTTAAGGTATATCCTCAGGCCCTGCAAAATTAGTCCTCTCAAATCAAACAAAAAGCTACAATCAATTGTTAAAAAATGAGGATGGTAGCACCAAATTATTCCATAGTTCCTTGCTTCCTAGAAGGAACTATGATAGTATTACATCTCTCAGTAATGATGAATGTTGTGTGATTGCAAACGAAAAAGAACTGCCTCTTCATCTTAAAGACTGTTTCTAGCAATTCTTGGGCAATTCCCCTAATAGACCATCAAGCATATCATTGAGCCCAGTAATCTTTAGCTCTTTATTAAGGGAATAATTTGATTAATCAACCTGTCACAATGGAAGAGATTGAGAAAGTGGTCTTTAGTTTATATCCTAAGAAAGCCCATGGCCGAGATGGGTTTAATGCTTATTGCTACCAAAAAGCATGGAACCATTTGAAAATGCATGTGAGTATAATAATTTTAGAATTTTTCTCCAGCTTCAAGATGTTAAATGCCTGGAACAAAACTCATCTATGCCTTATTCGTAAAACCAACAATCGATTGCTTGTTGTAATATATTTTATAAGATTATCTTTAAGATTCTAGCTAAAAGGCTCAAGCTATTCCTTCTATCTTTGATTTATTCAGCTCAAGCAACTTTTATTGAGGGAAGGAGTACATGGAAGGAACTTGAAATTCTCGGTAAAATTGTACCATGAAAATAGAAATGCATATGGTGTTGCTTTCCAAAAGAATGTGGAGAATACTCAACAACAAAGAGTCTTTGTTGGTCAAACGGATCAACGATCATTACTTGGAGGATAAACATTTCTGGACCATCAAACCAAGGAAAGATACTTATTGGAATATGTATTAACTTTTAAAGCTAAGAAGCAGTCTACAAAGGCTTATTAAATTGAGAATATGGCTTAACAATTTTACCTAACTTTGGTGTGACAAATGGAGCTCTATAAGGCCTCTGTATCTCCAACTCAAATTTCAATATTGGAATCAACTTCCAAGATAATAGGGAAGCTAACTTCTTTAGACTCTGCTTTCCTAATTACCAACCAACATCCACCCTCAAGAATAACACCATCTAGTTAGGTAATTCATTTGATCTTTTCACCAATAAATCATACAGAGAACAGTTCAAGAATCATGCTCCTAATCTTACGTAGTGCAAGTTGGTTTGGAATAAATGTTTCTCTTATAGCGTCTTTCATCTTTTGGTTAGTGGCTAGAAATAGCCTAAGTACACCAGACAAACCTAGAGGCCCTCATCCCCTTCCTAATTTAATTTGTAGACTTTGCCTACAAGTTCTTAAATCAAAGCAACATCTTTTCTTCAACTGCTCCTTTCTTAGCTACTTATAGAAGGATTTGCAACAATTACTTAAGGATACTTTTTATCAATTTTGGTTACATAATCTACTTTATTTAGTTTTAAGAAATGTTTGGGTATTCAGAAATTCCGGCTTGAATGTTTAACCAATGGCTAGTAAAATAAGAGAAATGATAATGATTACAACTTTTAGTCTGGTTCTTTCTCAAGGCATGGCCAACAGATGGTGTTTGTGAAATGATACAAGCTATTTCTTATGTAATGTTCAAGTGGTTTTCTAAATTATTTTAGGTCTTTACTTTTGAACTTTACTTTATATCCATTTAGGTCACACTTTATGGCTAATCTCTAGCTATCATTTTGTAAAGATATACTATAGTTTCAAGGCTTAGTCATTATTTTAAAACAATTCTTTAAATTTGAAAAATTTTCCAAATAGCATTTAGTCCAATAATACTAGACAAATTTAAAATTGGTCTTTTAGTTTTCATTTCAAATATTCCAATTCACTAATTTCTTTTTTTAAAATTCAGCCTCCTTTTAAGATCCGTTTTATCCTTTTCAATAAAAACCTCATTTTATTTTAACTATTTCATCACGAGTTATGTTCTACTTTTTATCGTATATTTTTTTTGTTCAAACATCCTATAATTAATGTGTCCTTTTTGTTTAAATATCATACAAAACAAAGGGCCCTTTTAAATCAAAGTTCAAATGTTTTATTTTTAAATCTTAGATAAAATCATTTAAAAAAAAAACTTAGGTAATTAGAAGTCAACTATACGTTTTAAGTTTCATTCTAATTCTTATATGTCACACCTGAGGTTATTTTCTTTTTGAAAATTTTAGTTTTTAGATTTAAGTGTTTGACAAATAAAATAGAGTGATTAATACTTTCCTTAACTTATAATTATACTTTAAACTCAATTTTCTAATTAATATTTTTTATTTTTTCCTTCAAAACTTTTTTTAATCTTTTGTTAATTAGATACATGACAACTCCATTTGAATATTTATTTAATATTCAGTCTCTTTGTTATTAAGACGTCCAAAAATGCAAGCGAAAATATGATTTGTATACTTCTCGAGAAGGATTGTCAAAGGTATTATATATTTAGAATTTGATATTTAGGATACAAAATTTAAAAGGACATATTAATACAAACAATTAATTGTTACACGCTCCTAAATGGTTCATATTACCTCGTGTGTTTGTATAGACAATTTATTAACATTTAACACTTATATTTATCTATTTTTTTATCCATCAAATCTTTTGATAAAAAAATTAAAAAAAGAGGATGAAAAGGGTGAGACTAGGACCTAGTGGCAAGACGCTAAATGGTAACTATTCATAGTTAGATCTTAACATAACTAGAGGATTACTACATTACAAAATGTGGAAAAATCAAATCAAATAGGTTGGTGTGAGTGGTTCAACACTCTCATCCTTTAATCTGAGGTCTCGAGTTTGAGTTCTAGGAATGGAAAAATACAAAAATATACAAAAAAAACAAAAAACAAAATTTTTTTTTATTGAACCAGTGATAGGACCGGTCCGATTTGACCGATCTAACCGGTCAATTGATCGGTTTTGACTGGTTTTTACTAATTCAATTGAGAACCGATTTTTAAGGATGAACCGGATCGGATAGCCGATCGGTCACCGATCATACTGATCAGTCCGATCTGATTTTTAAAACAAAAATTTATATAGATAATATATGTGAATAAGAAGAAATAAAATAGGGTTGAAACTATAGAAATACGCAACTATTTTTTGAAAGCAACTGGGACAAGTGAAGTAATACGGTGAGGATTGAGGACCAAGGAAAGAGAGTCAACCGGCGTAGGTTGACTGGTAAGTGATTGAGTGGGTTAACCCAATCCAACCCAACCCAACCCAACCCACCGAGGACGAAGGCAAGACAATCAACCGGCGTGGGTTGACTGAGAAGTGACTCAACCCAACCCTACCCAACCCACTGAGGAGTCAACCGGCGTAGGTTGACTGATAAGTGCGTGAGTGGGTCAGCCCAACCCAACCGAGAAAGTCACGTGGTTCGGTACTTTGAACATTTTCTCAGCTCTTGTGTAAACATAGGAACCCGACGCGCTGCAGTCCTATATTTCAGTTCAGAGCGTGCCGAATCAAAGTCTTCTCATACTATACTTCTCACTTGTTGCCTCTAGTGCTTAGGTACAATGCTCTACACGATCAACCTCTCTTCTCTCTTTCTTTCTTAAGTCCCATTGGTGTGTTTGTTGAATTCAGATCCAATGAATCGGTTCACTTTACGCTTTTTACTTCTTGTACAAAAGCAAGGATCAAAATCAATAAATGATCGATTGATCTAGTTATTTTTAATGGAAGTGGAACGTTATAGTCGGCCAGTGGCAAGATTGCATTTTGTTATTGATAATCAATTTTCATGCTTTTTCTGTGAAAATTTTTATATATCAACAGTGATAAACTGCATTTCTCTGCTTAACTGGGACATGGAATGGAAAGCATGTCCTCACTTGCCATGTATAAACTTACCCGTGATAGAGCATTGTTTTTAATGAAATCGTTTTTCTTTTCATGGTTTGTCCAAACGATTATTGGTTTGGTTTTGCAATTTCTGCAGATTCTATTGTAGTTCACAATGGCTCCAGCATCAGCATCAGAAATAAAGTCCAGAGGTGCTGTAAAATTTCCAGTAAAGCTAAACATTTCTAATTTATTCATGTAACTTCTAGCGTAGTTTCTTCAGTGCAGAGTGAAATATTGAGAGTTGATCGAGTTTCGGGATTTATGGTTTATGATTCTTTTTGTGCTCTGTTTTCTCCCAACGAATTTATTTACAGTGAATTCATTTTATAAATTGGTGCTGTTTTTCAAAATTGATGCCACTGGTTGTCTAATTACCTTGGTTTGTATCTGCGCAGATGTTTGTATTGTTGGTGTTGCTCGTACACCACTGGGTGGATTTCTTGGTTCATTGTCGACTCTATCTGCCACAAAGCTCGGATCTATTGCTATTGAGGGTTAGGATACGATCTCTTTCATTCCAGTTGCTGAATCTTGTATTATCTCTTTCAGATTGAATCTCTATTTTTTTGTTTACTCTTCCCTGTGTAAATTGCAGCTGCTCTTAAAAGGGCCAACATTGATCCATCCCTTGTACAAGAGGTCTTCTTTGGCAATGTCCTTACTGCAAATCTAGGTCAGGCTCCAGCTAGGCAGGCAGCATTAGGTGCTGGGATTCCTGATTCAGTCGTTTGCACCACTGTTAACAAAGTTTGTGCTGCAGGGATGAAAGGTGTTTTCCTGGCTTCTAACATATTCTTTTAATCGTGTATGATTTGTTTCCCTCAAGGAACAACATTAGACCATATGAGAACTTTCATTTTTCCTCCTTTTTGGACATTGCAGCAACTATGTTTGCAGCACAGAGTATACAGTTGGGCATCAATGATGTTGTTGTTGCTGGTGGCATGGAAAGCATGTCTAATGTGCCCAAATACTTTGCAGAAGCAAGGTCGGTTGATTATTTCCATCAGTGTAATTATAGTTATTTTTAGTTTGGAGAATTTCTGATATAGCAATCAATAAAAGCAGGAAGGGATCTCGCCTTGGACATGATACCCTTGTTGATGGAATGCTCAAAGATGGACTATGGGATGTTTATAATGATTTTGGAATGGGAAACTGTGCTGAAATTTGTGCAGATAATCATTCAATAACTCGGGAAGAGCAGGTAATGTGCAACACTTGCAACTAGCTGCCGCTCAATAAAAATTGCTGAGCTTAGTTGGAATCATGCAACTTGTTAGCAGATGTCTCTACTATCTTAATGTAAGGCTAGAACTAAGTGGACCTATTGTTTTGTTATTTTTTGGTCATATGTATAGATCGATCCCATAAGGATATTTTAAATACTAGGTCTAACTCTCCTACTATTATGTAATTTATAATAATGAATGTGGTTGATTAAAACTAAGCCTAAATTAAATTAAACAGATCGAAATGCCACTAGACATAATCAAACAAATAATAATATTTAGAATAAAATTCTCCCTAACATCATCTTGTTCCTTTGATTTAACTAATTAGAAAGTCTAATGCTTGGATCAACGAAGTCTCCTAGTGCAATCAATTATCACCTTTTGATGTCTAGCCACTTATCTTTCAACTCATTAACCAATATATCTATGATTAACATTTAAGAATTTACTAAGTTCTGTGATACTTCACAAAAGGTTGCCCTAATTCCAAAAGGGTTATATAGGTCTATTTTTAGCACATTATTCAATTGTGCCTAGGTTAATCTATAAATGGGTTCTTTCAATAACATCTACTTGTAAATTAACATCATGATTAAGCTTTCGCTTATATATAATCAGTGTTAAGAACAACATAATATTTTACAATCATAGGACTCTTTATAAGAAAACTAAAATCAAGCTGTACAAGTATTCGTTAGAGTTTCATCTAATATTTATGTCAAATAAATTAGGTATTAATCATTTTTCAATGACAAAAAGAAACAAAATAATAGAACTTGTTACAAATGTTTCTCCTGATAATGATCCCAATTTGTTGACATACTCTGCTTTCTTGGAATGATTATGATCTCTGATCTCATTGAAGAGGGTTGCAAGATGTGTTTTAGGACAAATTTCAATAGGGCTTTTAAAATCTAAAATTTGAAGTGGCATTCTGTTGAAAATATAGGCTGCTGAAAGGACTGCATTACCCTAATATTCCTTTGGAAGATTCACTGTGAACATGAGTGATCGAGCAACCTCCAGAATGTGTCTGTTCTTCCTTTCCGCAACTCTTTTCTGTTCGCTAGTATAGGCACAACTAGTTTGATGTACTATTCCATTACAATCTAGATAAGCATGAAATCTGCCATCCATATACTCCATTCTATTATTTGACCGTAAGATCTTAACTCTAGCATCACGATGAGTACAAATCATTTTGTGAAAAGATTGGAAGAATGAAAAACTTCATTCTTGGTTTTCATCAGATAAACTCATGTCAATCGGGTGCAACAATCAATAAAGATCACAAATCATCTATGGCTAGAAAGAGAAGGAGTTTGAGTAGGACCCCAAATATCGAAGTGAAAGGTCATAAAAGGAATAGAACTCTTATTATTTGATAAATGATAAGAACTTCTAGTGTGTTTAACAAGTTCGCATGCTTCACAAAACAAAGAATTAAAAGTTCTTTTAAACAAGTTTGGATAAAGTTTTGCTAGAACAAAAAATGAGGGATGTCCTAACCGACTATGTAACTGTAGAATTTCCTTATTGATCATATCATTTCCAAAAGACGCTGAATGAGCAACTGTCAGGCGCCCTTCTCCCAAGACATATAAGCCATCCTGCAGTCTACCAGTTCTATTCCTCTTCCCTGTGTGAAGATCCTGAAGAATACAATAGTCAGGAAAAAATTCAACTTTGCAATTGAGGTCCTTAGTGATAGAATTGACAGAGAGAAGATTAATAGGAAAACAAGGTACGTGAAGTACTGAGGATAGGGTAATATTGGGAGTACAGTTAATAGAACCTGTACTATATAAGGAAGTAAAAAACCTAACTATTATTCTAACATTATCTCTGTTGTTTCCATATGAGTATGTTAAAAATTTCTTTTGAGAGCCTGTCATATGTTTGTTAGTTCCAGAGTCTATAATCCAAGGATTATCTTTAGAATTGCAATACTCAATACCTAATTTGGCAAGGTTTGATGCACTAATTGTGGAAGTAGAGTCTATTTTTGAGAGAAGTTGTGTTAAGGGTAACAGATGGTTGTGAAGCTATACCCAAAGAATGTTCTTCAAGAGACGACATATGAGCTGCTTGTAAATGGGGATTCTTATCCAACAGGTCGTCTCATCATGTCCACCTCTATCACAATGTGTGCGGTGAAGTAATGAGTCTTTGCCATGATCTCCTCTACCCTTATGAACACCACATCCTTCTTGACCTCCCCCATAACCCCCTTTGGCTTGTGAGCCAGATTGTGCCGCAAGTGTTGACCTATCAAAGTTTTTCTCCAGTGGACTTTCCTAAGCCATAGAATGAGAGAGTCTAGAATATACTTTAGCTAAGGATAGAAAGTCTTCTCCCAAGATTTGTGCTCGTATAGGCTTAAACTCAGGTTTCGATCCTGCTAGAAATGTCATGGTCATCAAGTTCTCCTTTAGATTTTGCATCTCCTTAACATCAGACATGATTTGAAAGAGAGAATTCAACTCTTCAAATGCATGTTTCACTTTCCCAAATTATCCAAACAAAATTCCTTTTTATCTGGACTGAAATAACTCGACAGAGATATGACACATGCAAATCATATTACCAGAATACAGAAGCTTGGTATAGTCCTAAGCTTGTTTATAAGTACTAATATAAGTACTAATATGTTTATAAGTACTAATATTACGATTGAGATTTCAGGTTCCATAGAATCGATAAATATTTAGTAATTGTGCATCATCAGCTTGCCAATTTTCCAATATTTTCTGATGTGAGGTGGAACAACTTTCTTTGACCTTTGAAGAACAATTCTACATTTTTATACCAGAAAGAATAGTTGTTACTATTCAAACATTGTTTGGAGATTTGCAAATTGAAAGAACTCATTGTTGCGATAATTGTCGGAACACTCGTTAGTGATTTATTATTAGAGTCTGACATCCTCTTGGTATATTTGATAAGTTTTCTGACTAACGAATGCTAGTAACACTGCTAACGGCATTCTGGAATATATGAAAGACTTTACTATTGTCAAGATACCCAAGTTCTGGTTAGCTTTTGCATAAAGCAAGATGAGAACCCTGTTCACAATGAAGAGGCGAGCTGACCCATTAAATTGCCATTGTCGAAGGTCATCAGACGGCAGCGCATGATGTCTACACGCCTACACACGAATGATTTTCTGATGACACCATTGAGTGATCGAGGGAAACTCTTGGTTGCTTTTGTGTGTTTGGTTTTTGGTTTTGGTGAGTGGAGGTAAGAGTTTTGGGTAGGTCAAAAAGTTTCAGGGTTTTACGGTAAAAGAGGTTTTGGACAGGTATGAGGTTTTGAGGATTTGGGATTAACTTGACTTTGATACCATGTCAAAATCAGAGAATGGTAATTGAGGGCTTGATAAAATCTCAAGACTCTCGTAGCCTTTATATAGAACCAATTACATAAGGAAAAGGTCTTACACATAAAGAAGAAATCATATAATAAAGAGGAAATCATAGAAAGTAAACTTTTCCTATATAGTAAAACTTTCCTAACAACATGCACATCAATAGCTGGCTTTTTAAGATGCTCTTTTCAATTTTTTTGACATGCATTTTTATAATTGATCTTTCAATGACATGTTTTTGTGATTATTGTAGGATAACTATGCTATTCAGAGCTTTGAACGTGGTATTGCTGCTCAAGATAGTGGGGCCTTTAGATGGGAAATTGTTCAGGTCAGACATCTAGTATTCAGTCTATTGATGTTGTCTTGATTTTTTGTTTCAATGTCATGTATTTAATGTTGATTTTTCCTTGATGGTCTGTTTCCAGTATCATGTATTTAATGTAGTTCCTTGCAGGTTGAAGTGTCTGGTGGAAGGGGAAGGCCTTCCACTATTGTTGATAAGGATGAAGGTTTGGGAAAGGTATATATTGTTTCTTCTTTGTATTTTATTGCTCAGACAGTTGTTGGCTTGTAATTGTGAGGTTAGCTAATTTAGTTGCGTATTGGTAGTGTGGAAATAATCATAAGAATAATGTCTAATTCTTTTTGCATTATTGACCATTCGATCTTAAAATTTGTGAATGAATTGATTCGCCATTCCAGGAAGGTGAGAAGCTTAGTTAAATTTCAAGGCCAACTTCCTTCCTTCATTTGTGGTCATCCACTCTAGTGCTGCCTCATTTAGTTGCATGCTGTTCCGCACATTCCCTTCCGAATCTCTGGTTGAGATTCAGTAAACTTTCTACTTGTCATGCTATCAGATTCTTATGTGCTGACTTTTATATTTTCTAGTTTGATGCTGCAAAATTGCGGAAACTTCGGCCAAGTTTCAAAGAGAATGGAGGCACTGTTACAGCTGGCAATGCCTCTAGCATAAGGTTTTCTTCATACACTTCATAGTGACACAATTTTCAAGTAGCGTCTTCTCATTAAAATCCTCATGCACATACTTATCTCAAGGAATATTATGTTGCCTGGTGCACTTTTCTACATACGACTTGTTAAAACCTTTTACGGTGTGATCAAGTTTTATGATTTGAAGTCGTTAAGCATGTTATTCCTTGTGAATATGTTGGGTAGAGTTGTGCTTACTGCACTATTCTTTTCAAAATTAGAGCTAATATGATACAACTCCACAATCTCTGAGAGTGTATGCACGAAGACATCGTAAAGCACATGACATTGAGGAAAATCTAGTAT